>BJCM01259268.1:0-11143 GCA_018326385.1 Flaveria bidentis
TTTCATTCATTTACAACATTTGTTTTCATCACAAAATACAAAGACATGTCAAAATACGGATGCCAGCCTTAAAATGCTCCCAGTAGCTTATGCATCCATGCCTGCAACTCCTTAGCATAAAATAATACCTGCCAACTATCGTGCATACAAAAGTTAATGACGCTGAGTGAGTTCTAGTTTTTATAATAAAATACTTTACTTTCGTTAAAACCGTTCTTTACTTTATTTCAAATCATACTATACTTTACAATCGTTCGTGATCATGCTTCATACGTACATACATATAATATCATTATTATCTTCATCATTACGTTCATTAACTTCATTCATTCAACGTATTACATTATCATTCACTTCTCTTTCTAGATCTGTTCAGACTTTACCCTCTTCGTGGCACTCAGCCACGATTACAAAGGTCGAATGACAAGGATCCTAATCAGTACATTATTACGATAATTCATTAACGTTCATTTCATACTTCATTCTTTCATACATTATCTTTCGTTCATTACTCTTTATTACTCGAATCTTGTCTCATGCAATATCCCCGACTCGTGCTTGAAAGCTGGTGTTGTGTTGGGGTCTGCTCACAAACCCCCGACTCATGTCCGAAGATTGACACAACACCGGGATACATGACAAAGATCCCATTCGAGTCAATCACAGGGATTGAACTCTATCCAAGTCTGTTGGAACACAAAGTCGCTGACCTCATTATCTCGTCTCATGCAATATCCCCGACTCATGTCCGAAGAGGAATACTGTGTCGGGGCCTGATAAACAAACCCCTGACTCATGTCCGAAGACTGACATAGTACCGGGATACGCGACACGGATCTCATCATCTGTCACTTTCGTCATATGCAATACTCCCGACTCATGTCCGAAGACTGATACTGTGCCGGGGCCTGCTCACAAACCCACGACTCATGTCCGAAGACTAACACAATACCGGAGTACGCGATCTGCATCATGTCTCATGCAATACCCCCGACTCATGTCTGAAGACTAATACTATGTCGGGGCCTGCTCACAAACCCCCGACTCATGTCCGAAGGCTGACACAGTACCGGAGTACACGACAAGGACCATTTTCGAGTCTGTTGCGACACAAAGTCGCTCATCTCATACATGTGCTCGCAAGCCTTTCATTCGTTCATTCATTAATTTATTCATGCACGCATTCTATAATTATGTTCATCTTTTCATATTTCCACTTTACGTTACATAATACTTTCATTACATTCATTAACGTTCAACGCAAAGCCAAGGGAAGACATACATAATAGGGAACATATACATAATCACAAACATACACCATCACCAATACAGGCACATCATACATGCATAACACACATCAAACATAAGCCATCACATCATAACCACGCCTATCTCCCCATATTACCCCTTAAAAACCACTTAGAAACCTTAAGTCCAAATTGGGCACATGGGACCTTCCAGGCGCATGAGGATAAAAATTCTAAGTGTAAAACAGTCTGGGCGCATAGGCACTATTTGGGAGCTTCTGCCCTGTTTAGGCGCTTTGCCACTATGCAGGCGCATCAACACTTAGCCGTTTCAATCACTTTTGGTGCATGGCACTATTTAGGCACATGGCCAACACATAGACGCATGGCCAACACTTTGACGCATGGGCCACAGTTTAGGTGCATGACCCACTCTTAGGTGCATGGCCAACACTTAGGCGTCTGGCCACTCATGTTGGGCGCATGGGCCACTGTTTAGGCCCATGAACCATTGTTCATGTTTATCCAAACATTCTGAAATATTTTCTATGCTACCAACATCACCCGATTATCATTTCAATGATACCTAAGCACAGATCTAACATACTAAGGCCATCTAAGCATGCTAAACATCATCACTAACCCATAATCAACACTATAACATACATACATACATTCATACATAATTTCGAACATAAAGCTGTAAACCCACGGTTTCTTTCAAAATATTTACTTAGTATGCATAATAGCCCCAAACAAATTGAAAATCGGTTAAAGAGGGGTTCTAGAAACTCACCTTGAGCAGCCTTTGAGCAACACTCTTCCGGTTCGAGACCCACCTTCGATTCAGCTCTTTGAATCCCGAAAACAAACACTAAACAACCAGAACTTCGTTCAAGAACTCGAAACCCAGCTGAAACCTAGCTCATAGAAGAGAAGACTTACCTTTGAAGCTGCTTCTTCCACTTTCTCTCTCTAGAACCGGGGCTTCTCTCTCTTCTTTCTTTTTTTCAGCCGATTGAAGAAGATGAAGAAGAAATGGGCAACCATGCCCATTTAAACCTTAAAGTAATAAGTTTTGTACTTTGTACACTTTTCCCCCTCCACTTGTGCACAATTTCTATTCTTTCTATTTACTTTTCTTTTCCTTTCGTTTAAATAGAAAATCATGGTGTTACATGTCTACCCCCCTTAAAGTGGTTTCGTCGCCAAAACCTGTCGCTTCTTGAATAGTTATGGGTAACACTGTCTCACCTCTTCTTTGATCTTGCACTTAAACTTAGATCCCTTTAGGCTTCACTGCACCCGCACAAGTGAAACCATCATCCTCCCTACCATATTCTCTTCTTCTTATTAGTAACGGCCACCAGTTGTTTCTCATGGTTGAATGCTTTGTCCATCTCAATGTTCTCTAGTAGCATGATCATATCCTCATCGGTTGAGCTCTTTCTTAGACGAGATGCATGGAACATCGGATAAATTCCACTTAACTCATCGGGTAGCTCCATTCGATATGTTACTTCTCCTACCTAAGCAACAACTAGGAATGACCCTCTACACTTTAGTACTAGCTTTACTCGATTCCAAACCAAGCACTCCACTTTCCTGGTTAAATCCTTCATCATAATTCATTGTTGTTGGTCGACACCAAACTCTGGTTGTGCACGGTTGAGCAATCCATCTTCCTGCAACACTTGGGGTTTGAGTCATAGACTACTGATCAACTCACCCGGAGATGCATGTCTACCTACCTATGTCTGTCTTGAATAGCCTAGCAGGAACAAGCGCTCCCTCTCAATTCTATCACGCAATCCTCTAGGGAATTAGGTAACCTGGTAGACTTACTAATAGCAGTTCTTACATCGAAGGGGATCATCGATCTTCCTACCCCTAACGTGCAACATCACAGAAAATAGCGGCAACAAAACTACTACTAGTGTCACAATTAAAGCATAGATGCATGAATCTAAACTTCCAAGAACGTACCTGATGTTACCTCGGAGTCTGACCTAGCCTCTTCCCGGTCATAGCAAAGGCTCTAGTCTTCACCCTCTATTCTCCTTCCTCGTACCGGAGCTTCCTACCCTCGACTTCTTACAATCTCTGCTCATGTGTCCTGTCTTGCCACAGTCGTAGTATTTACCCGTGCGACAATCCCTTGCCCTGTGGCCTTTCCTTTCCACACTGAAAACAAACATTGAGTCCCTACTTGCACTCCCCCTCATGGCCTCTACCACACTTGTTTCATATCTCTCATTTTCTTTCCATTCTCTTCTGATCATTGTCCATCGACGCCGTACCTTCATACACAAATCCACCATCATTGTCTCGCCTTCCTTTCCCCTTCTTAGCGTAGGTTCGCTCCTCCCCTTCGTCTATCATCGCCGTCGCCCCTCACTCGTCGTACAACCTCCCTGCCAGGTCCGCTGCTGACCTAAACGTGCTCGGTCGGCAGTGATCATGTGCCTACAGATGTCCGCCGGCAAGCCCTGAATATACCTCTTGATCTTTCGTGAAAGAGGTGTCACCAGATCCGGCACCAGGCATGCCATGTCGTTGAACTTCGCGGTGTACTGTTGATGTGTTAGGGTTCCCGCCTCCAGTTGCAGGAACTCCCTCTCAACCTTGTCCATCTCTCGGTGAGGACAGAACTCCTCAATCACCAGCCTCTTCAACTCCGGCCATCTCATCCTTCCGATAGCTTTGCTACTCTCGGCTTGGACTATATTGTCCCACCAGCACAGAGCGGAATCCACAAAAGAATAGGGAGCAAACTTTACTTTCTGATCCTCCCGGCACTCGCTGATATTCAATACCGCATCCATCTCTCTCACCCATCGGTGAGTAGTAGCAGCAGTGTCATTTCCATCAAAAGTTGGGGGCTTGCATCGTTGAAACGCCCCATAATTACAGCTTCGTGCCGCCTCCGGTGCAGGCTCTTCCTCTTCTTCCTTTTCGTCATTGAAGAAAACCTTTTCAGTCTTGGGTCGTCTCCTTTCGCCCAAAGATCTACCCCTTTCCTGTCTCTCCGCATCTCTAACTGCCTTTATAACTTCGGACACCACAGATGGTAGGATCGTCTGCATGACCTGATGCACTTCCTCCATGACTGCCCCTCTCTTCGAGGCCCTCTGATTAGCATTCTCATCACCGCCCTCTTGATGAGGGGTCTCGGGTTCTTCATGGACAACTCTTTCAGCCCTAGACCTTCCTCTCGTGACCCGTGGTTCGGCACCACGTCCACCGCCACCTCCACCTCGTGAAGCTTTTGATTCAAACAATAACGCGGTCATTCAAGGTAATAACTCAGTTTATGTCAAGTATAGTATGTCCCTAATTACAGTGGCTAGTTGTGATTAGCCACTTACTTTACTCTTTATACCCCAAGAATTCCCTATCCTGACTACATTAGTATCTAAATCTACAAAAAAGCACACAAGCCATATAACATGCGCACATAATTTCGGTTGACATTAACTTACTGTAAATGTTTACATTAAACCTTTACCTGTAGGCACGTAGCTACTAGGACTGGCATCCCTCTCCTTTTAGTCCTATTCTCAGTTTAAGTTTAGGTTTTTCAAAATATTTACCCAATTCACTTAAACTTTGGCTCTGATACCAACTGGTAAGGCCCCGTTCCCGGGCACCTCACATTTGGTCATTCATTGCACATAAAACATTATAAAACGTACATTTATTTTGTAGTAGAATTTAAAACTTTTATTGATAACTAAAAACATGTCATTTCATTCATTTACAACATTTGTTTTCATCACAAAATACAAAGACATGTCAAAATACGGATACCAGCCTTAAAATGCTCCCAGTAGCTTACTCGAATCTTGTCTGATGCAATATCCCCGACTCATGCTCGAAAGCTGGTGTTGTGTCGGGGCCTGCTCACAAACCCCCGACTCATGTCTGAAGACTGACACATCACCAGGATATGCGACAAAGATCCCATTCGAGTCAATCACAGGGATTGAACTCTATCTGAGTCTGTTGCAACACAAAGTCGCTCACCTCATTATCTCGTCTCATGCAATATCCCCGACTCATGTCCGAAGACTGATACTGTGCTGGGGCCTGATAAACAAACCCCCCACTCATGTCCAAAGACTTACACAGTACTGGGATACGCGACACGGATCTCATCATCCGTCACTTTCGTCATATGCAATACTCCCGACTCATGTCCAAAGACTGATAATGTGTCGGGGCCTGCTCACAAACCCCCGACTCATGTCCGAAGACTAACATAGTACCAGAGTACGTGATATGCATCCGGTCTCATGCAATACCCCCGACTCATGTTTGAAGACTCATGTTGTGTCGGGGCCTGCTCACAAACCCCCGACTCATGTCCGAAGACTGACTCAGTACCGGAGTACGCAATAAGGAACTCTTTCGAGTCTGTTGCGACACAGAGTCGCTCAACTCATACATGTGCTCGCAAGCCTTTCATTCGTTCATTCATTAATTTATTCATGCATGCATTCTATTATTATGTTCCTCTTTTCATTATCTTCCACTTTACGTTACATAATAGTTTCATTACATTCATTAACGTTTAACGCAAAGCCAAGGGAAGACCTACATAATAGGGAACATATAAATAATCAAAAACATACACCATCACCAATACAGGCACATCATACATGCATAACACACATTAAACATAAGCCATTACATCATAACCAGGCCTATCTCCCCATATTACGCCTTAAAAACCACTTAGAAAACCTTAAGTCCAAATTGGGCGCCTGGGACCTTCCAGGCGCATGAGCATAAAAATTCTAATTTTAAAACAATCTGGGAGCATGGGCACTATTTGGGCGCTTCTGCCCTGTTCAGGCGCTTTGCCACTATGCAGGCGCATGACACCTGTTTAGGCGCATGAACACTTAGCCGTTTCAATAGAAATTTGGGGTGTTACATTATCTTTTATTAAATGCTACCTGATATTAATGTGCTTGATCCTTGAATGCTGCACAAGGTTCTTTGTGATTGAGATAGCACTATTGTTGTCTATGTGAATGGGAGTCTCCTTGAAGTTTAACCCATAGTCCAATATCTGATTCTGAATTCAAAGCACTTGAAGATAGCAGCTTGTAGCAGCAATGTATTTAGCTTCAGTAGTTGATGCACAAACATAGGATTGTTTCTTGCATTGCCATAAGACAACCCTTCCACCAAGGAACTGACATCTCCCAAATGTAGACTTTGCAGTCATGTTGCAACCACCATAATCACTATCTATATAAGCATACAGATTGAAGTCAGAATTCTTAGGATACCATAAACCAAGTGTTGAAGCACCTTTGAGGTATCTTAGAATCCTCTTGACAGTGATGAGGTGAGACAACTTAGGGTTGGCTTGATATCTTGCACAAATACATGTTGCAAACATAATATCAGGCCTGCTAGCTGTAATATACATAAGAGACCCAATCAAAGCCCTGTATAAGTGCTCATCTACACACTCCCCCTTAAGATCAGGTCCAAAGGAGTGGTTTCTGGCTATGGGTGTCTTAGCAATCTTACAATCAGTCATGTTGAATCTCTTGAGTATGTCCAGAACATACTTTGATTGACTTATGAAGATGCCATATTCAACTTGCTTCACTTCAATTCCCAGAAAGAAATTGAGTTCCCCCATGGCACTCATTGCAAACCTGTCTTTCATCAGCTTCTCAAAGTCTTCACAATGCTTTGGATTAGTTGAACCAAAGATGATGTCATCCACATACACTTGAACTAGCAATATGTCATTTCCCTGTCCTTTGATGAAGAGAGTTCCATCTATAATACCTCTTCTGTATCCATGTATACAAAGATACTCAGACAGTGTCTCATACCATTTCCTGGGTGCTTGATGCAGTCTATAGAGAGCTTTGTCAAGCTTGCAGACATAATCAGGATGATCAGGATCTACAAAACTAGGTGGCTTTTTGACATATACCTCTTCATCAATCACTCCATACAAAAAGGCACACTTCACATCAAGCTGAAAGACCTTGAAGTTCTTGGATGCAGCAAATGCTAGGAATATCCTAACAGCTTCTAATCATGCTACTGGAGTGAAGAAATCAGTGTAGTCAATCCCTTCTTCTTGTGTGTACCCTTCAAGTCTAGCTTTGTTCTTGATGATGATGCCTCTATCATCTTTCTTGTTCCTAAACACCCATTTGATTCCAATGGTAGTCTTCCCATAAGGAAGAGGATATAGGTTCTAAACTTTCCGCCTTTGAATTGAAGCAGCTCTTGTTGCATAGCTTCAACCCAACTTCCATCCTTTAGATCCCTATCAACTTTCTTTGGCTCTATCTGGGATAAGAAAAAAGAGTGAAGAAAAACATTTGCTTCATGGGTTTGTCCTCTTGTCCTTACCCCTGTGACAACATCTCCAATGATGTTTGTGGTAGGGTGAGACTTGTAGATCCTAAGCTAAGGGATCACAACAAGTTGCTGAGAAAGATCTAAATTAGAGAAATTTAGATCTGGCATAGATGTTACTCCCACCACATCAGCACATTTTCAAGAGAAACTTGATCCAAGCAGTGTGTGACATCATTAATGTTCTCATCTATGGTGTGGTTAGTAGCATCAAGAAATTCTTGATCACTGTCACCATTACCATTGTTGTCTTCCACAATTGAGATGTTCTTATCTGGTTGTGGAGCCTCCGAGCTGGAATTTGAAGGCACCCTAGATGTATCAGCTGAGTTTGTCATTGTAGTGCTGATAGAAACCTCGTTAACAGAAGTAGTTCCAACTAGAGCTGAAGATGTATGAGTTGAAGGTCTTCTTAGCTTAATTCTTGGATCAGGATCACCTGTATTTAAATTTTCTATAGATCCTGAAACATTCTCACAAGATTTGTTAAAACAGTTGGTAACTAAGTCAAGATCAAATAGCCAATCAGGACCAGAACCAGCTACACAGGGTGTGTGATCATTGAAAATCACATTGGCTGACTCCTCAACAATTCTAGTTCTGAGATTGTATACTCTATAAGCCTTAGCTTGAGTAGAGTATCCAATAAAGTGCCCATCATCTGATTTCTCGGAAAACTTGGTAATTTGATCTTTGGTATTCAAGATAGTGCAAGGACATCCAAATGACCTAAGAAAACCAATTAAAGGTTTCCTTTTGAGCCAAAGTTCATAAGGAGTCTTGCCATTAGTCTTAACTACTAAAACTCTATTCTGCACAGAGCAGTTAGTGTTGACTGCCTCTGCCCAGAAGGTGATGGGAAGCTTAGAGTCAGACAACATGATTCTTATAGCTTCAATTAGTGTCCTGTTTCTCCTCTTAGCAACACCATTCTGCTGAGGAGTCCTGGGAGCACTATATTGTCTTGTAATACCCTTTTCATCACAAAATGTATCAAGGATTTGGTTCTTAAATTTAGTTCCTCGATCACATATTATGATCTTGACCTTGTGGTCAGATTAATTCTCAATCTTTAGGATGAAATTCTTCAGAATCTCAGGAGTCTCATCCTTAGTTCTAAGGAAGAAGACCCAAGTGACTCTTGTAAAGTCATCAGTGATCACTAAACAATAAGAGGTCCTTCCTAGACTCATTACACTGATGGGGCCAAAGAGATCCATATGTAACAAGTGTAGGGGTGTAATGATGGAGTTCTTTTCCTTAGGCCTGTGAGATACCTTATGTTGCTTCCCTTTCAGGCATGCAACACAATGATAATCACTTGTAAACTCTTTCTTTGGTATTCCAGTTACCGAATCATTCTTAATTAATTTATTCATGTTTTTAAAGTTTACATGGCACATTCTTTTATGCCATAGGAAAGATTCATCACTATTGGCTTTAGACAAAAAGCATAAAAATTCTCTAGAGGGAGATGTTTCTTGCAAATCCATCTTGTACTTGTTCCCTTTCCTGGGGGCTCTAAGCAGGATATGCTCATGAGAAATGACCACACCGGGCTTGAGAACAATGCACTCATGCTTAGAAAAGAGCATGTTATGACTCTGATCAGAAAATTGGGCTACACTCAAAAGATTGTACCCAAGCTCCTTGACAAAGTTTACCTTTTCAATGTTGAGCTTACCATTTGTGACCTAGCCCCTTCCAGAAATGTAACCACCTTCATCTCGTCCAAAAGCAACTGGTCCTCCATCAATCCTTTCAAAGTTCTACAGTAGTGACCTATTGCCTGTCATTTACCTGGATCCGCCACTATCAATGATCCAGACATTCTTGTTTGTCTTGAGTTGTCCCTGCACAAAGAAAAGAATTAGTTACATTTGGAAACCCAAGCCTTGTTTGTCTTGGGCTCATTAATAGAAGGTAATGCAACAATAATAGATCCTATGGTTGTACTAAGAGGATCTTGAGCTATTATTGATAGAGAATTTTCAGTCACTTGGTCTTTCTTGGATTTCCACACCACCTTTGGAGTCTTGGACTTGACCTTCAAAACTTCGGATGCTTTTGGAGCTTCGGAAGTTTTGATGACTGAACCTTTGGAAGATTCTACAGACAATGCAGCAAACTTTAGTGCTTTGGAAGAACTCCTTTCTTCCGAGACCAACTTCTCTTCCGAGGGTAATTTTTCACTTGCCTTCTTCTTAGACTTGGAGCTTCCAAAGGAAATAGGTTTTCCTTCCGAAGCTTGTATCTTCTTGAGACCCTTTGAAGTCTTTGTTTTGGTCATATGGACAGTACCTTTTGGATTGTAAGGACAATCCTTTGCAATGTGAGTGATACTTTCACACATGACACACACCATTTTCTTCTTCACAAGGGTCTTTTGTTGGGAACAAGATTGTCTTTGATCACATCCCTTCTCCACCTTCATCTTTGCAGATGCTGAGACAGTCCTTTTGGTTTGAGAACTGTTCTTGGAGTTTGATGGTCCAGGCTGTGCAGCAGTGGTACACAGTAGATCAGTCTTCTTCTTGTTACTGAGATGAGTTGAACAAGAACCAGAAATCTTAGCAGAAGAGTTTTGGTTGATGTTTTCAGTCCTTACTACTTCAAACCCTGTAGACATGAAAACTTATTTTTGCTTAGAATCAAAAGTATCCTTGATCTCTTGAGCCTTCCTTACCTTTCTTTTGCTCTTTTTGATCAAGTTCTTTCTCATGGACTTGGTCATCACAGTCTTCTTCTTCTCCTCAAAAGGATAGTGGCCGTTCTTGGAATCCTCCTCTTCACTCTTCTTAGAGGAATTCTTCACTATCTCTTCTTCATCCTCTTCACTCATAGGATCTATGAGAGGAAGCTCATCTTCACAAGTTCTACACCTAGGAGATCTTACAGATAAGATTGTGTGTGGAGGAGCTATCTCATTGGATCCCAATCCCTGCCTATTTTGATACCACACCTTGTTGTGCAGGGATGAGGATATCATGTTCTTAAAGGTCTCTTCTTCAAGAACACTCTTTTCTGCCCTGTCTTTGCTGATCACAAGCTCATCCTGGCACTCAGTCAGCTTGGTTATGAGATCTTTGATTTAAGTCCTAAAATCTATGTGTTCATGTTTTAGAACTGAAATGATTTTCTCTAAGTCCTCTATCTTCAGTTTATAATCATTTTCAGACTTTCTAAAATCAGATTTTAAAATGTTTAAGGACTGAAGGTCAGATCTCATCTCCAAGTTATAGGACCTGTATCTATTAACTTTAGCAATGCATTCAGGAGTACAGAGATGTTCCAATACCTTGGCTTTATCATGATCTTCCATCAATGCTTGGTTAGGAGAAGCATCTTCCACCTGAAAGCTCCAGTCAAAGCCTCCTTCTTCAATATCAACAGCAGCCTGCTGCTTTGACTTCTCATTCTGGAGAGCATTGTCAGTGTAGTTTGGTCTGGATTGTGTTTGGCCACCATTTGTTCTAGGTGCCTTACACTCTCTGGCA
>BJCM01259315.1:0-11134 GCA_018326385.1 Flaveria bidentis
AGTTAAAGAAGAGCTTGAGGATTACTTTGATTGATGAAGGATGCAGAAAGAAGATAAAGATTGAAGACTGAAGATAAAGATTGAAGATAGAGATTGATGCTGAGAAGACAAAGAAATGAAGAACAAGCCAAAGATTGAAGACTGAAGACAATGTAAATCTTAGGGGGAGTATTGTTAGAACCCTTAGAAGATTAACATTTAGTCTTTTATTGTCTATTTTATATTTTGTACTAGTATAGGGACTAGTTTTGTAAATTGTTAGTTCCTTAGTTTCTAGTATAAATAGCTTAGACTAGAGTAAAAAAAGAGTTTTTTTTAACTGCTTTCTTACTCTTGTAATTGTCTTTGCTATATCAATGAACTGTTAATTTTGTTGATATTGCTTGATTTGATTATAATTGTTTGTGTTTCTTTGAATTGTTTACATAAATCATTACAGATTGAATCAATTGATCCTATCAAGTGTCGTGTTATATTAGTTTTGAACTTGGAATGGAGTGTCATGTCTGGTTTGAGTCATACGATCGAGTCTTGATTCTCTTCATGAGTCTTTGTGCTTGTTTTGGATTTGTACTAGACAATCATGGATAGGTATTATTAGTACTAAAAGGTTGATAACCCCACCCTTGTTGTTGGTATGCTAGCTGAGATTTACTTGGCATGTGCGTGCCCTTGGGTGAATATAATTCGGTTGTATAGACTTGGAGTGGCCAAGCTTAAGTTTGTTTTCTATGGCATCAACGTTCTCAAGAACACATATATTTTTGTACATGACTTATACGAAAAAAATTTTGTACTTGTAAACCTGTGAACTCACTACCGTATGCTGAGTTTTAAATCATTTCTTTTAAGGTAACAATGCCTTAGTACTTGGATGGTGGACTTTAGACGAGACCGCTCTTGCACAAGCATTAGACATTGGAATATTAGTTGTGGAATATATGTTATTGTTGGATTAGTAATTGGTTTGGATTGATCTTGTACTAGTAGTTCTGATTTGAAACTTTTGGATTATTTATACATTCATGGAATAACATTAAGGTATTGATTGTTCTTGACAGTTGTTCTTTATGTCGAGCGATGTCATGATCCATGGACGGAGATTCATTTAGTGATTCTCTTAGACCCCAACGTGTTATGACAATCCCATACGTCACATCCTCGTATTTCCACTACTAGAGGGGGTGTGAGAGTTTTGAGGTATTTAAAATCATTCTTAGGATACCTAGGCAAAATTTATTCTTAATTGAGCCAATGCTTATATGTAATACACACATAAATACACAAATATGTAAAGACACACACACACGCGTATATATATAGCTACATATACATACACATATCTAGTAATGATTATATCATATTAGTATATGATAGTGAAAGAGCATTCAAAGCTCATTCCTCATCCTTATCCTTATGATTTAACAATAAAAATACTAGTTTCAAAATTACCTATCGTTTTTTAAGCTTTTATACATCTTCTCCCTCATATCTATCCCTATCTTATTTAGTTTTTAATATTACTTCTTTTCCTTCCACTCACCTCCACCCATGAATATTTAAAAAAAGATATAATGGATGAATATAGAGCCCTTATATTTGAAGGATATGGTCGATACCCCTAAAAATATGAGGATGTGACAGAGAGATAGGAAACGAGTTGGAGTGAATATTTCATGATTTTTCTTAACTTTAAGTATGGGGTTAGCAATAGAATAGTGTTGGGAATGCTCTAACATGAGAGACATTCACATTTTAACTATGATTTATATGTGTGTATATGGATATATATATATGTATGCATGCATGCATGTATGTATAAATTTATTATTCAAAGTTACAATTTTTTTGTTTGATACATAGTTTTATTTACTTTCTAAACACTATATGAACAAAAGTTAGACTTGTTTTAAAAGAATAGATAGAAGTATACTTATATTCACAGATACGTTAAACGAGTATGTGAATTTCTATCTGTTATTCATTAAAGACCTAATAGAAAAGTAAAAATGACAACTTATATGATTGATATGCAATAAACTAGATGCAATGTCCAAAACCCATTTGAAACAACCACGCACTACAAAAATAATGCTTTTAGATGCAATGAATAAAAATCTTCTTTAGAATGAAGCGGGTTAAATTTTTTCCTTAATTATGTTTTAGAAGTTTAATATTGTCATAAATGACTACAACAAGATTTATACAAAAATTCTAGTACCCAACCTAAAAGGTTTAAAAATGAAATTAACCCAAAAGTAAGAATCAAAGCATGGGTTTAAAATTATACATAAGTAAAGCTTATGAACTAAAGTGAAAATGGTGTTATGAAAATATGTAGTAACTTAGGAAATAAGATTTGAGAGACTAAAACCTTTATAGCTCCATCATAATTTTGCTTACTACACTTTAGACCTACTTAAAGAGAAAGGAACAAACGTATAATTAGCAAGATTAATGTGTGATAATCCATCTATGCATATATTTACGTGTAAGGTATTTAAGATTGATGTTTAATAGAACTCAATTGTAGTTTGTTAAAGTTTTACTGCTATTGAAAGTTACTACTAATGTCTGCTCCCCATCAAAGAGTAAGTAAATATTTAGCTTGCAACTGATATTGAATTTTACTACCAATACCAAGTTTGTAACACCCTGGAGAATCTAGACGAGCAACTAAAGTAATAATGGACTTGGTAAATGGGTTATTTAATAAAATAAGAGAAAAGGGGGATTGTGGACCAATGTAGTTATATGGGATTAATTGATAAACATGTTTAAGGGCCATAACCACTCCTTAAGCAACCTAAATCAAATAATATGTTGGACCCTGAAAGGATCATGCATGCCAATTAAACGGGCCAGTTCATGGTTGCTTTGCTAGATTCCCACAAGTCCAAGATGAAATGCGGATGAAGATCCAGCAGAGAAGAAAAACCAAGTAATAGTCTCCTGCATTTGTCAATGCAGAAGACATAAAACAAATACAGACAAGTATTTGTTCTTCCGCATTAACAAATGCAGAAGACAAAACAATAATGCGGACAAGACTTTGTTCATCCGCATTTGCAAATGCGGACCAGACAAATGCGCATAAGTATTTGTTCATCCTCATTAACCAATGTGAATGACCAACATACAAATGCAGATGATCAAGTGAAGAAATCCTGATCAAGTCAACTCCTCCGCATTTGCCAGTGGGGATGAACAAGCAAAGATGTGGATAAAGACTTAGACTAGTTCTGATGTAATAGCTCAGGGGTAGTTTAGTCATTTTGTAAAAGGCATCTTGTCTGCCTATAAATAGAATAGAAAACCTCGTACATGTGGTGACGGCTGATATACATAGAGAATATCTGTTGTCTTTTATTCTCTGTAATTAATCAACTTCATTAATATATACAAAAGCATTTATGAGTATATTCTTGCATTAACTGCTTATTGATTGCTTGTTTCTGTCATTCAATCATTAACTCATTCACTATATTCGATCCTTAGTGAGAATCTCACTCTCACTTACCCAGTTATAATATCTCTGCATTTCTTCAAAATCACCTAACAACTTAGTAAGAGAAAGTAGTGAGAGAAAATGAAGGGAACTTGAAGATTTGGAGTTTTGTTGACTGAAGGATTCAAGATCTGGTGTTTGAGCATCTAAACTATAAGAAAAGAGCAAGAAATCACCATCTAAACATCTTTATAGATCTAGGTTGATCTTTGTTTTTTGGGTTTTTAAGGTTTTGAGAAAGATTTAAAAAAATCACATGTTTACGTATGAAATGGCGTAAAAAGATTAGATATAATTTCATGGATGAAAACTAGGGGTTTGGACGTACAAAAGTATACATTTTAGTTGAAAAATGAAGATTTTTTATGAAAAGCGAGCTGAAAAACTCATCCAGTAAAACTGCAATATCATCATGCGTAACTGCAGGAGAAACTAGCTACGAAGTTAAAGTTTTCGCTAGTAAATTCCAACAAAAGTTGGGTAGAGATCTCTTGTGAAACTATGAGAAAAACTAGTTGCCAAACTGTGTGTAATATATAGGAAAGATAGATTTGTGTGGTAATTACCATGTAGATTGTGCAACTTATATATTGACCTGAATTCGTCTTAGACAAATAGCATTCTACTCCTCAGGTGAGTTCTAGATCCCCTATTTCATACATTTTTAAACGTTTTGGGGCGATATGCCTACTAAATGACCAGCTTTTTAAAGCAAAGTTTTATACACTATCTTATATGGAAAATGGGGGTTTTCTAATGAATTCTTATTGTGCTTTTCTTATTATGATATGACCTTGGTAATGATGATATGTCTTGTAATATGTTTTGTTATCTTATGTATAACCTAAAGATGAAAGTGAAACCTAAAGAAATGTTATTGGGCTCATAACGTGTACTTTCATAAAGTAAAGCCATGCAGTCAATGGGTAGAGGAAGGTTGCATTGGTTGTGTCCTCATGACATTAAGGTCTGGATTGGCATGTTAATAGAGTAAATGCCCGGAAAGGCAGGTCAGTAAGGCCTGGATTGGCATGTCATAATGGCTTGGATGGGTACGACAGTAAGGGATGGATTGGCATGTCGGTAAAGTACTTTGTTCATCATAGGCATCGATAGTGACTGGGAATTGATGGATAATGATGAGACATATATCAAATAAAAAAATAAAAGTATTGATGATAAAGCGATAGTCTATGTATAGTAATGATCAGATATGTGATAAATACTTTCAAATGATGAAGTTAATATACCTTACTAAAAATTTATCTGATAAAGTAAACCTAGAACTTAGTCAAGAAGCTAAACTTCTTAGGCATATTAGTTTGATAGGTAAGCTGTTGGACTTAAGTGAATGTGGGCTTGTATTCTAGAAGCTACTTGACATCTTAAGGATGGCATCCTTGATTAAAAAGACTTTAAAAGACTATTTAAGGTTTTAAACACAATGTTAATGTTTTATATTGATTTATGTCGTAATGGATTGAAACTTTGTTGATACATATGTCCCTAGTTTATGTACATAATGTAAAAGTCTGTCATGGCTTACATATGTGTAATGAAACATTATTGTAATGTATGATTTGTGTTTTGATGATTACTTATATCTGATTCATATATATAAACTTATTATATAGGTTTGAAGTTGTTATATGATGATTCATGCTAATGGACCATACTTATGGACAATACGCGTGAATACAACATGCTAATGAACCAGTCGCACGACTGAGCCAGACGACTGGATCAGTCGTATGAGTGAGACATGAGATTGACTCAGTCGCATGAATGAACTTCAGTCGTGCGTATGAATCAGTCGCATGGGTCAGTCGCACGGATGAAGACTGCAAACCTATAAATACCACTTAATTCATGGAAAAATTAAGACTTTCGACACATACTCATAACCTAGTCGTCCAGAGCGTCTAGAAACCCTATTCCAAGTTCATAGTTCGCATCTGATCTTCTTCTACTCGTTCTTAACGTTTCTTTAATCGTTAGATTGATCGAGATTACGTTCTCACTGATTGGATCGCCAATCAAATAAGATTCCGCACTATTTGACCTGGTTTCACGCATAATTAGTTAGTACTCCCTACCTATACGGTCCTAACAAGTGGTATCAGAGCTTTGGCTCTTGATTTTGCGTGTGATTCGATTAGTTTTGGTGTAAAAATCACATTTTTCGTTAAAAAGAGTCATTCTGTTGGGTCAAAAAGTGTATTCAACATCTCCAGGTCTCAAAGTTTATGTTTTTCGGTATACGGCAGATTAGGGTTCTTGAAAAATCATGTTTTTGTGTCAAAGTGTAAAAAAACCTTCGATTTTGCAAAAACAACAACCTTTAGTCGCACGATTGGCTCAATCACACAACTGAACTTAATTGCACACCCCATTTCACGATTGAACTTTGTCGCTCACTCATACGTATGACTGAACAACCCCATTCGCTTGTCTCCAATCGCACTCTCCACACGTACGACTGAATGCAATCGCACGATTGAATTCAGTCGCACACTTCAATCGCATACCTCATTCGCACGAGTGATCCATACGTCTAATCCATTTGCACGAGTGAGCCAGTCTACTTTTGAAGTTCAAAGTTTAAAGAGATGGAAGATCAGTTCTCTGCTTTTACTGACAGAAGGGACTCTCGCATTCAGAACCTTCTGCTTCTGGAAAATGAAATTGGAAATCACAATAAACCACCGAAACTTATAACGTTAGATGATTACCCACAATGGAAACAGAGGTTCGAGATCTATCTAAATGTAGTCGATCCCAATCTTTGGGAATCCATTGAGACAGGTTATAGTATGTTAGTTAATGCTGATGGTGTTAAGCTAACTTTGGGAGGTATGACTGATAACCAGAAAGCTAAGTACAATGCTAAAAAGAAGGTGTATGCCTTGTTGACTTAGTCGATACCGAAAGATATCTTTCATCGGTTTTCTGAGAACAAACAGGCAAAAAAGCTATGGGAGGCTTTGGAGAAAAGATATGACGGGAATGCAACGTTAAAGGAATTAAAGGCAAAGGCTCTCAAGAAGGAGTTTGATAACTTCTCCTCAATTGGGAAAGAATGCTTGGATGATATTATCAACCGATTCTACCATCTGATGAGTGAGTTGCACACTCATGGGGTCACCACGTCTATGGAAGATAAAGTGTCAAGATTTGTTGATGGTTTGCCGAAGAAATGGGACTTCTTTGTGTCTAATCTGAGACAGAATAATATACTTGCAAAGTTAGACATAAATGACTTCATCCTGAAACTAAGGGAGGAGGAACTGAGGATGAAGTACAGGTCACCGAAAGGATCCTACGACCAAAATCCTTCACTTTATAACTCATCTCCCACTCCAACCAGTTCAGGAGCACCACTTCAAACTGCCATTGTGTCTAGTTCAGCAGCTCCTTCCCAAACCACTGCTTCAGGATTAGAAATGTTAGGGTTATGTTGCACTCAATATATAGTGCTTGAAGCCAATGCTACTAAGTTGAAGACTAAGAATATCAGTAATATCATTGTGGAAGTTGAGGAGCACATGGATCTTCTATCAGCTGTTGTCCATTCCTATGATGGTCTAGTTGTAGGGAAGATTGGAAACTGCCATCTTGCAGATGAAGATTACGAGCAGGTGGATGAAAATGAACTGGAGAGAATGGATATTATGTGGGCATTGGTGAGTGCTATCCGAAGGGTGAAAAAGTTTGTGAAAAAGACTGGACTGAATTTGGTAGAGACAAAAGACACAACCTTTGGTTTCAACAAAACCAAGTTACCTGCTTTAATTGTGGCGAAAATGGGCATTTCAAACGTGAATGTGTAAAGCCCAAGAAATCTGGTAACGGAAATCCATTCTCAACCTTCAACCGTCTAGACAAAGACAAGAGTGGAACTACCTCGTCAAGCAAAAAGATAAAGGCCCAGACTACTCAAGGTGACGAAAGGCATGACTGGACCTTCAGTTTTGTGTCTCCGGGTGAATCAAACATTGCTTGTTTTGAGGGATTGGATGACTGCTCTACAAGTGAAGGTGAAATCACAGTTGAACAAGTAATATCAGATAATGAAGAAGTTGTGAATATGGTAAATCACCAGATTGAAGAAGAACTCAGAATGACATGTTCAGAATCTCCAGCTTCCAAAGAGTCAAATTCCGGATTGATGGCTGATTCAACTGAATCTTCACAGGTAAGTACAAAAGATCAACTTTTTGAAAAACTTGCTTGTAATGAATGTAACAAATTTAGAGAAAGCATTGATTTGAAATTTGCTAGGTTATTAGACCACAATGATAGCTTAGTAAATGATTTACAACTGTGCACAGAAGCTAATCGTATTTTAAAACAAAATGAGCATAGTTATAAAGAAAAATAGAACTTTTAAGTAAACAACTACGAGAAACCGAGGTTGTTGCTTTTAATCAAGCTAATGATATAAAGTTTTATTTAATCTTTGGAAGAAACAAAGAAAGAGAAAGTAGTTTTAGAAGTCGAAGTAAATTCTTTAAAACAAAAACTGAACAGTTGGACCAGTTCTTCTCACATAGTTCAACACTTAGTGGAAGAACAAAATAATGGTGAAGGGTTGGGTTACAAAGTAGTCCCACCACCACATGAGATCATGTTAAATACAAAATGTAGACTTGTAAACAACAACCCAATAAAGGATCATGTGGTGTCCACTCCTCTGGTTAGTGATCTAGATTCCACTGGTAAACCAACGAAATCTGTCACTAAAAAGGGTTAATGTAAGGTCAGGTTCACCAAAGTCTATTTCAAAACCCAAACTGACTAAACCAGTTAACCACACACGTCTTAGTCATCAAAGTCCAACCAAAGGGCATGTTAAAGATGTTCAAAATGTCAAGATAGTTAATTTTGTTAATAAAGGTGATACATCTAAAAGAGAAGTGACTAAATCCAACCAGACTCATGTCACACCTGTATCACACTCAACCCCACATAAACAGTTTCCTCAACATGTAGAAGGGAGATCATGCTACAGTTGTGGAAAGAGAGGACACATCTCTTCTAACTGTCCTTATTATCAGACTCCTAGACAGAAAATTGAACTTTATGATACAAAACCAAGTTCTTCCAAAAGGAGTTCTATTACTCCACCAAAGAGAATTAATGAATCTAAAGTTCAAACTATAAGCCAGTCGTCTATTTATCATAAACAGGCCTTACACAAAACTGGTCAATGGAAAGAAAAGTCAAGTCCATTGTCTGATAACGAGAACAATAAGAAGAATGATATGCCCTCACCCTCAAATGGACAGTGGGTTGAGTTTATGATGTGTGATTCTCTAGGTCACCCTAGCCAGTTAAGGCTTGGGTCCTAAACCTAAACTGGTCATTTCCTTTGAATGTGCAGGGTGTCCGTTACAGTGCTATCACAAATACCTAGAATGTTGATAGTGGGGCGTCTAGGCACATGACCGGGAACTTGTCTCTCCTTTTCAATATCAAAAAAATTAAAGGGGGACATGTATCATTTGCTGGAAATAAAGGAGGATACATCACCGCTTAAGGGGAAGTGGGAAACAAGAAAGTCAAGTTTGATAAGGTCAACTACGTTCAACAACTCCAGAATAACTTGATTTCAGTCTCCCAGATCTGTGACAAAGAATTCAAAGTTGTTTTTGACAACAAGAAGTGCTACATATTGATGAAGGATTACAGTATCTCAAAGGACAAAATCTTAATGTCAGCTTCAAGATATAATGACTTATATGTCTTGGATCTATCAAAAGCCTCCATAACCGATCATAAAGTTCAATGCTTCTTGTCAAAGGCAACAGAGAGGGACTCAATCTCCTAGTATAGGAGAATGGGACACATTAATCCATGGAAGATGAATCATTTGATCCAGAATGATTTAGTTAATGGAGTAAATGTTAAGAACTTTCAACTTCCGGATTTTTGTGTAGCGCGTAAGAAAGGTAAACAGACCAAGAAGTCTCACAAGGCAAAGAAAGTAAATTCCATTGACCTGCCTCTCGAACTTCTACACATGGATCTGTTTGGTCCTGTCAGCACCAAAAGCATCCCCGGTGATATGTACTATTATGTAGTCACGAATGACTACTTAAGATTCTCTTGGGTGATGTTTTTGAAATCCAAATCCGAGACATTTGAATCTTTCAAATAGCTGGTAACTACATTGGAATCTCTCTACAAGCTGAAAGTGAGACAAATTCGCTCAGAAAACGACACGGATTTCAAGAACAAGTGGATGAAGGCCTTCTGCAAAGAGAAAGGAATTGTACACCAGTTCACATCTGCCTACACTCCACAAATGAACGGAGTTGCTGAACGAAAGAACAAGAGCTTGATAAAGACAACAAGAACAATGCTAGCCGACTCGAAACTGCCCATCCAATTTTGGAACGAGGAAGTTGCCAATGCATGTTACACCCTCAATCGAATTTTGGTGGTCAAACGTCATGGTAAAACTTGCTATGAGTTGCTCCAGCGACGTAAACCTAATCTGGAGTACCTCGAACCATTTGGCGCACCATGTATGCTGCTGAAGAAAACTCAGTCAGGGAAGTTCAGTGAGAAGGCTGAAGAAGGGATTTATCTAGGATACAATATACCGGACAAGAGAGTTTTGTAACAACTCAACGGGTTAGGTAGAAGTGTGGTGTAACGTTGATGTTCAGAGATACACCACCCCCTGCTGGAAAGGGACCCTCATTCTTCTTCGACTATGATGGATTCTTTAAGTCCTTCAACATCCCTCTCTTCCTTCCTGATGATGATTTATCGACCAGAATGATGTACAATGTCTTAAACACACCGTCACTAGACTCGACAACATCAGTTTCACAAGGTGAATCTTCTAGTCCTTTAGGGGGAGCACTTGATGTAAGTGACTCCTCCTCTGAAGATGAAGAAATTGAGACTGAACAGGTGGACCCAGAGGAACAGGTTCCTGCTATTAAAAGTACACAAGCATAAGATGTCGATGCCTCTGACACTTCGGAACCTCACACTCCAACGGCTACAGACACTGAACCGAGAATTCGAAATCTGGATCAGGAAGTAGTTGTTGCCACCACTCCCGCATCTCGAATACATGTATATCATCCTCTGGACAACGTCATAGGGGATGTATAATCAGGAGTACAGACACGAAATCAACTATACTCAACTGATTAGGCATCAGTCATGGAAAAAGGCTATCTTCATGATGGTGCTTATCGTTGTTTTGTGTCTCAATTTGAGCCAAAATATGTAAGTGAAGCCTTAAACGATGATGCATGGGTTAGTGCCATGCAAGATGAACTCCTACAATTCAAGAAGCTAGGAGTATGGACACTGGTGGATAGACTAAAAGGTGCTAAGGTAATTGGCACTAAATAGGTCTTGAAGTGCAAGAAAGATGACCAAGGGGTCATAATCAGAAACAAGGCTCGACTTGTGGTTCAAGGTTTAGACAAGTCGAAGGCATTGATTACAATGAAGTGTTTGCACCTGTGGCTAGAATGGAAGCAATCCGTATCTTCCTAGCCTATGCATCTTACATGAAGATTAAAGTTTATCAACTAGATGTCAAGAGTGCGTTCCTTCATGGTGAAATCCATGAGACAGTGTATGTCAGTCAACCCGAAG
>BJCM01259316.1:0-24367 GCA_018326385.1 Flaveria bidentis
ATCTATTTTGGTTATGGTCGAAGATGTATTTTTCTTCTTTTCTATAAATATAGACATTATGTTTTTTTTTATCTTTTTTTGTTTTCACAAAAATGTTTCATTCTTTTTATTGTTTCTTTAACCATTTTTGTGGTTTTGATAGTTCATCATTGGATTATATACTTTAATTTATTATTAACTCTTTATTTGCCTATCATAGCCATATTAATGTTAAAACAGGTTCACCTCATGGACATCTCTTTATTTACACTAATGTAACATATATTTTTATTTGTAGACTAGTTTGTTGCCCTCGTTAGTTACATTAATATATTTCATTACAACAATTTACATCGCATTACAATGATGTTACATTACATTTACATACATTACGTGTTATTACATTACATTGCAATTAGATTAAATGTAACAAAAATTAAGAACACCAATCCGAAACCACACAATTGAACACCAAAATGAAAAACTATAAAATTCTACTAGATTACATTAGATTACAGTAGTGCAATAGCATACTGTAATTTTTCATAGCCTACTGAAATTCTATAGATGTATTATTTAATTTAATATAACTTTTTCATAGTTTTTTAATTCAACCGTAGTTACATTGTTGTATGTTGATCTATTTCGGTCAATGCAGTTTTTATTTTTGTATTGCACCTGAGCATAGTATACCATCATTATAGATGTATTATTTAATTTAATGTATTTTTTATAGATAATTTTATTTAGATCAATACACTCATGTAATCTAATGATATATACTATAATTTTGTTCTTTTTTCATTTTGATGTTGCAGCATGTTGCACAAAAGAAAATATAAATATTGTTGAGCACAATATACCCTTATTTTGGATGTATTTTTGTAATTAACGTATTTGTTTTTCATATTTATTTCATTAGGCTATAGGTACAATACCATAAGAAAATTTATTTAGGTCAATATACTAATGTAATCTACTGAAATTTATGTAAAACCTCCCTTTATGTTACTTTTCTTAAGTTTGTTGTTCGTTTACGTTCGTTGTTTATGCTCCAATGTCTAACATTACTTACAATGTATTGTGAAGTATATAATGTAATGCATGTAATGTAACGTAATGTTAATGTGATATAATGCAGTGTAACATTTTATGTTCGTTAATGTAATGTAATATGTTTACATGTTGTTTTTTTTAAACTAAAATAGTGATACATACATCATAATGTCAATTATGCATGGTAACATAAATAAGTAACAAAAAACAACTCATTAAAAACCAATACTATATCATGTTTCAGTGACTTTTTTTCATTTTTTCGTTTTTGTAATTTAATGTATTTGTTTTTCATATTTTTTATTAGAATATAGGTACAATACCATAGAAAACTTTATTTAGGTCAACGTACTAATGTAATCTGTTGAAATTTATGTAAAAACCTCCTTTTATGTTACTTTCCTTACGTTTGTTATTTGTTTACTTTCGTTGTTTATGCTCCTTTGTCTAACATTACTTACAACGTAATGTGAAGTATATAATATAATGTATGTATGTAATGTAATGTTAATGTGATGTAATGCAGTGTAACGTTTGATGTTTGTTAATGTAATGTAACCTATTTACATATTATTTATTTAAAACTAAAACAGTGATAAAAATTATAACAACATAATGTCTATTATGGTAACATAAATAAGTAACATACAAACAACTCATAAAAAACCAATACTATATCTTCTTCCAGTAACTTTTTCATTTTTTTGTAATTTAATGTATTTGTTTTTTATATTTTTTTTCATTAGACTATAGGTACAATACCGTAGGAAAATTTCTTTAGGTCAATATACTAATGTAATCTACTGAAATTTATGTAAAACCTCATTTTATGTTACTTTTCTTAAGTTTGCTGTTTGTTTACGTTCGTTGTTTATGCTCCTTTGTCTAACATTACTTATAACGTAATGTGAAGTATATAATTTAATGTTAGAGTGATGTAATGTAGTGTAACGTTTTTATGTTCGTTAATGTTATTTTTTAAAACTAAAACAATAATAAAAGTTATAACAACATAATGTCTATTATAGTAACATAAATAAGTAATACAAAACAACTCATTAATAACCAATACTATGTCATGTTCCAGTTATTTATTTTTCACTTTTTTGTTTAAGGCTTGTTTCTATGTATTTTTCTTAGTTATGTTTATGTAATAACATGAAGTAGTTAGTTTTAAGAAGTTGTATTTTTTATTATATGTGATTTTTGCAATTTGAAAATCACAAATTAAGAGTAATGTAATATTTATGTTCAGTTTTTTATTTGAAAAAAAATGATATTTTTGAAAACTAAAAGCAACCTATGATTGTTGTAGGAAAGATGATGGTGACAAAAGCTTTTGGTTTTGAATATTAAAATCAATTAAATCTCCATCTTTAGATGATGTTTTGTAGAATCCAAACTTACATAGGATGAGGTTAATAAGTTCTTACAAATTAGATGAGTTCTCATTTGAATCACATCCTATATATATAGAGAGAGAGAGAGAAAGAGATCAAATGAAAATCATGTTTATAAATGAAAATCATCACTACATTATTAATTGATTTAACTTTTAAATTATTTAAAGTATATATAAGTAAACTTAAACCTTAATTTTTAAGATTATTATATATTTTTTATTTAAGCTCCAATTAACGACGATGATAGCGAAATGACTTACGTATATGTAACTTGTATGAACTACATGTACGTAACTCTTAGTTGTAACTTTGTAACACGTACTTATATATATGTAACACTTGGTATTTATGATTTATATATATATATATATATATATATATATATATATATATATATATATATATATATATATATATTCATGGTGCTATGGTTATATATAAATTCATAATTTAATGCTACTAATATAATAACATTAAGTTATTTTAAAATAGCACGTTGGTTTTTACAGATTCTAAAAAATTAAGGTTTGTTATCTAGTCATACTCCTATATATATGCATATGTATGTGTGTGCGCGACGTGTATATCATAATTTTATTTTGAAAAACTCAAAAAGATAACAAAAAGATTGATATAAACTAGTAGACCAATATTATAAAGAGACAACGGCAGACCTAGCATATTTTTCCACTGGGGTCGGTGTTTTCAATTATCAGATTTCTCACACCTCACGTTGAATTTTTGTTTCGGGCCGAGTCACATAAATATTGGTATGTTGGTATTGCAACCATTGAAGCAAAGAGCTACAATGAGATTTTTTGAGGTAATCATGAACGTGAAAAGGTAATTCAGTATCCAATAATCGTTTAGAAGAGTAAACAAAGTGGTTCATCGAATCTGGATACTCATTTTTTATGCTATTTTTTTTGTTTTACAAATGCAACATGTATAGATTTATTTTTCTAATACATGTTAAAAGATCTAAGGGCCCCATGGTATTAAAATTATGTCGGTCACGCAAAAAATAACCTAAAATCTCAAAATTTACTTTTCTTAGTAGGAGTAGGTACCAGTGTTCCACATTTGTTGTTACGAAGAACTAACATATATATGATCTAAACAATTTTTGAATCTTGTATGTTGAAACCATGAATAATATATTGGTTATCATTAAAACAATAAAAGACCCTAACATAAATATTTCATTTATGTAGTTGCTAAGGATAAGCTTTATCACTTCACTCACTTGCATCCACTCAGCCTTCGGCATTTGCAGCCCAATCACAAAAATGAAAATGTTGACGATGACGATGACGATGACGATGAAAATAAAGATGAGAATGACTTTATGGAGGAAGAAGACCACTTTGTAGAGTTTGTGATAGCTTCTTCTATCCTAATTTGTGGATTTACAGATGCGATAGATGCCGATATTATGTGCATGTAGATTGTGCAACTTCAAAGAGAGAGCCATTTATGTCCATCTTCTTACGTGCAAGTGAGCAATATCTTCTCTTCTTTTTTATCCGAGTTAGTTCGTGTGAAGATTATCCTACTTTAATTTTCAAGTATATTATTCATCAGGTCTTGACAAAACCTATAAAAATTTTAAAGAAGATGAGCATCCGAATATGCTCCAATGTCCGTTTCACGATGAAGGTGACAACCTTTTGAGGCGTCGTATGTCTAATCAAAAGGAGTCAATTGGTAAGCAACATGATTGTGAAATGCTAAACCATTTTAGTCATCAACACACACTCGTCCTTTTAGACGAGCAAACATCAATTGGTGTAAAAACGATTTCTTTGCACGACCCCATGAAAAGAGTCAAACTATTATGTGATGGATGTATGAAACCAATCATGACACTGCCGTTTTACATGTGTCGCCAATATGCTGACGAACAATGTTGTTTTGTTCTTCATGAGTGGTGTGCAAGGCTACCTTGGAAGTACAAGACTATCCTATTCATCCTGAACATGCTCTGTTTCTTCAATCAAAAATTCCTAGTAAATTCTTTGGTGTGTTCAAATGTGCCATTTGTTGGTTACCATCCAATGGATTTGCATACGGATGCACAATGTGTGAATTTTATGTTGATATCAATTGTGCATTCGTACCGGAAGAAATCACACATGACGCCCATCCAGATCATCTCCTTTCAAAAGTAATTCCTTCAGCTAAACTATCGGAATGGTATTGCAGTGCATGTGACTATTCGATGGACACAAGTTTGGGGTTTCATTGTCCCTCTTGTGAGTTCTACATTCATATAGAGTGTGCTTTCTTATTGCCTAAAGTGATTAAGCGCAAGTTTGATAAACATCCTTTGAGCTTAAGATACACTCCAGCGGAGAACCATATTAGCGAATACTTCTGTGAAATATGTGAGGATGAATTTATCCCTTGGGAGTGGTTCTATCATTGCACTACATGTGACCAGTCTATGCATGCTGCTTGTGCACCCTTAATACTTCAGTGTGAGCAAGCTACATATAAGGATTATGATAGATGTGTTTACAAGTATCTCAATATCAAATTTGGAGGAACACTTGAAATAAAAGGCCACTCGCATCGCTTGACCTTTGTTCATGGGCTTGAGAGTGATGGTGCGTGCTTTAAGTGTGGCATCTCATTGCAGTACAAGTTGATCTTTAGGTGCTTAGAGTGTGAGTTTGCAATTCATCATGAGTGTGCTTCTTCATTTGTTAGTTGATCTGGTTCATTGGCTTAGTACTTTGGTGCAGCCATACACCATTGTAAATTTATCGTGTCTAGTAAAAAGGTTGTCATAGCTTGAGTAACATAAATAATCAAATCAATAGTCGATGTACTTGTGTCATACATCCAGTTGTTGTACAGTTTATTAAAAGATTTACTCAGAAATGTTCGAGCCCTTTGTATCGAATCTTTTCATCCATTTCTTTTGAGATGAGGTAAGATGAGATATTGTTGTATGAGATAGCAGGTTGGTATGAGATGACGCGTCTTTTTGTGATGATTCTGTGGACGGAAGCTCAGCAGGAAGTGCGGAGGCAGTGCTCGTTAAGGCGTTTAGCACAAGAAATGCAAGTATAGGAGAAAGATCCAAAGTCCCTCCAAGCGGTGGAATAACTCCGCGAAAGATGTTCAAGTAGGGGTCACATAAAGTGCTGTAGAAAGAGAGCCAATAATTTTAATTTAAGAATTCAACAGATTGTAGTTTAATGACTAATTCAATCAATATTATTCAATAAACTGAATAATATTGTGGGTTTTAGAAAGATACCTCAGGGGATTTACAATGGCTGGAGGTGAGTTGGGAAACCAGGTGAGAACCAGCCTCACAACCAACAATGTGTTATAGATGTTCAAAAAATTTAAAACACCATTAGATACCACAAGCCCTGCCACTGAATCTCCTGGGATAATGGCAGCAAAATGATGATTCGATAGAGACTTCAAATTCCTCTGATTACAACGATTAACCTGAAACAATTAAGTTTTAAAAAGGTCATCTCAACTTGTAAATACGTTGAAGAAAGCTAAGGTAAATAACCAAATATAAAAAAGAGTAGAACTTGTGCTAAAAAAGTACCCATCTTAACTTGTTATCCAACCCACCCAACCTGCCTTTTTTTCCTCTACTATGCATGTAAAGGATTGTTTTTGGAAGGATCAGGACCAAAAAGGCTATCTAGCATCATTCAGATTTTAATCAATAACTATATTGGCAAGGTGGTGGAGTATTGAAGCAATTCATGCCGAGGTCAACATTACTTGGAAGTTGGAAAATCATTATATACCAAGTGAATAATAATTATTTCTTCAATTCTGGTACATCAACATGTATGCTAATCTTTTCATGATCTCTACGCCCTCTCGTGACAATTTTCTTTAGCAAAAACTTAAATAACCAAGTGGGACTATTTTTTTGTGGTATGCATGTGTGTATATAATAGACACACAAGTTAAATGTTACAAATATGGAAAAGAGAAACAAGTAATAATATCTTGAAATTATGACTCAAAAACCTTACATATACATCAGATTTATGTCAAGTAACCTACAAAAGGTTTAAATAAGAACTCACTTAACTTACTCACCAATATACGTATGATGCAATATGTTTACCACTGAACACAAATGTTTCAGTTCTAGTTATTAACAGAGCTAAAAAAAATAATTTAAGAGAACTAGCAAACTTTTAGTCACTTGATTTGGGGGCAATGTTATGAAAGAGCAACAAGCTTATCTTAATGTTCTAAATGGCTATTATAATGTTATATATCCCAACTTTGTCATTAAACTTTGTAAAAGTGTTACATTTTCATCATTCACCAATGACTAAGGCCATCTGCATGCAGTAACGTGACCCTGATGGACATCTATGTGGAGGAGGGAGGGAGGAGAGCTGCAAACATGGAAGAGAGAAGAAGAGTTGCAGGTGATTGGCCACGGACTGTCCGTGGAAGAAAGAAAGAGAGTTCTATGTGAGGGAAGGAGAAATAATTGTGCAGAGGTTCATGACTTTGGGGGAGAGAAAGGTTTTTTTTTTCTTTTCTGGGTGGTTTTTTTTTTGTTTTTGTGGGGGGGGGGGGGGTTCGACGAGATTGACATGGTGAGATCCTTGACCTCTTGTCTTGTGGATGCTAATATGGGAAATTTCAGAATGTGTGTTTACAACTTTATGACAAAATAAATAAATAAACACTTCTGCCAAGTTTACAGACCAGATCAACATATATTAAACTATAATTATCAATGGCCAAATCCAGACATATCACTATATCAGAGTATAATCATCTATATATTCCAATATACATACATGTATTACGTTCAGTAGACTACATAAATGTTCCATGGCTTCATTTCCAATAAATAAATCAAGAAAATAAGTAAACTTTTTAGTCGCTAGTCACTATCTATTGTATTCATGCTAGAGGTAATGTTCTAAAATAGCTACATGCTTATCTCAGCGTTCTAAATGATAATCATACTGTCATATCCCAATTTGGACACTAAACTTGGTAAAAGTGTTACATTTTCATCATTCATCAGCAACTAATGTGGTATCACAATCTAATCATCAATAACCAACTCGAGAAATATCAAAGTATAATTACCAATGACCAAATTGCGACGTATCAAAGTGTAATACTAACCCAAAACATTGAAAAAAGTGTGTTGTTATAGCATTACATTACCCGTTCACAGTATTCTAACAGGAGTTGATGAAAAATTCTTTCTTCGTCACTCTTATCACTAAGAAGATGCTACAAATTTCATTTGTGTGCATAGAATTTCAACAAGTAAATGCTATACACCGAAACCTACGCACTAAAATGCTAAATTAGGCAAAAATAAAGAACTTTTCTGCTATATGTTCAGTACTTAAACCCTAAATTCAACAGATACGCCATGAACAATAACTCCCCTAAATTATCACGGTGTAATCCACTCAAAACAGCCTTAATCGTAAGCAAAACAACAGAAACACACGTAGAGCAATGAAATTACCTCGCAAAACTTATGATATTCAGAGGAGATCGACTGCAATTTGGCGAAAAGGGGGTTTTGAGATGCGAATGAATGCAGAAAGCTGATGCAGTTATCAATGGAGGTGTGGATGTTGCGAATCAGAGTGTTGGATGATTCAGTGATTACTTTGTGAAGATGATTGGTGGATGTTGCGGATTTGACGAACAGGAGAGAGGAGGTGTGAAGAGTGGAAAGGGGTAGACCGATTATCGCTAAATTGTTGGTAGAATTGACATGAATGCTCTGGTTTTTTGAATTGTTATTACATGAATCCTCTGTTCTTGAAGAAGAAGATGATGATGATGATGAAGGCATTGTGGAGATGAGTAGAAATGTGGCAATTTGTTGTTGGGAGAAGAAGATGAAGATAGGATTTGGATTTTGGAGATGTGTATGGTTGGAGCCAAAAAAGATGTAATAGATATTTTTCTTTTAAATAATAGCTTTAAAAAGTTTATATGTTTTTTTAAAAGTGAGTATATAAATGACTTTTAGAAGATTGAACATACATTTTTTAAACAAGTCGCTAGTGTGAGTTTTGGTTTAGCTCGCTTAAATACTAGAAACGCGTCAGCTCGGTTTGTTTGTTTTTACGAGTTGAAATTGCGAGCTCTAACTCGTGTTGTTTATAAATGAACCGAGTAAAGTCGGCTCGTAAGCCAACTTATTTATTTTAAAAATAAATGATTTGTTATTTGTATACATATTAGTCTATAAATGAAAAAAAGAAATTTTATTTTTTTATCTTAACTCGTTAAAATAGTTATATAATATTATTATTTCAAGGACTACAATCATTTATTTATATTTTATACTTCGTTTCATATTACAACATATTAAAATAATCATATTTGTATGATTTTTTCGATAATTCATAATATTGATATAATCTATGTAAATCATATGGGCTTTAATTTAAAGGAGCTAATGAGCGAGTCAACGAGCCGGCTAACGAGCAAGCGATGAACCGAACTGACCTTAGCTCGGGGTCAGTTAGTTTACAAAGAAATCCGAGCCGGCTCAATTTCGAGCGAGCTTTTTGAACAAATCCACCATAATTTTAGGCGAAAAACATCTCTATTATATAGAATAAAGGTAATGTTTCCGTCCCTATCACACCCTCCTTGTATACTACTAATTACTCTAACTTTAGACCAGGTTCCTTGGGCACGCCAAGGTAGTGTGGTGTGCCGATATGGAGCTTGTGTGTTGTGGAAACATTCCTACCGATGGTTTGGCACGACGAAAAAGAGGGTGACATAGCGAACTTTCGCCATGGAACACCACTACCATCTAAACCGCCTTTTTATATTCAAACGAAGAATAACTCTTAACTTTTTTTGAAGTTGACGCCTAATAAATGAGATTTCTAAAAAATAATCTTCTTCTAGAAGCATGTTTTGGTCGTGGCAATTCATTTTGTTGAAATCACATTTGCCCCGCGGTTGAGCATGCGAAAAAGCATCTCTTCAACGGAGTAAGATGAAGAAAACATTTTTTTTAAACGTGAGTGTGAGAAAGTATGTTTAGATGTGTAAAAAACATGTTTGAATTATACGATTAGCTTGTGTATATATAAATGAAAAAACAGTCAAACCTTCTTTTAAACAATTGACCATTCAACACTCTAAATTTACTTTGAAAAATGGGTTCACATGTGCACTATGGGTAAAAAAATGAACATCTAACTGGACCAATGACGGTAGTTTATCCGTACTTGAGTATGCAACCCGAAGACCACCCTTATAAGAAAACTCACCAATAGTTAAAGAAAACCTCTGAACCAACCTGAACATATTTTTTTATCACATACAAAACTTAAACCTAAAATCTTTTCTATTTTAATGAATCTCACATCAATGACTTGATCCAAGTATCACCAAGGAAAAAACCATTGAGATAATTAAAAGAACCCAAATTTTACTCTAATTTATACGTGCTGTAGATAAAATGATAAGACTTGATTGATGAACCTAAAGGGTTTATTAACATCAATCCACACATGAAATAAATGGGAACCATAACTCCGGCAGAAACTGAACCAAAATGGGAACCGAAATCGGAGACTCCTCCGGCGCCGGACCTCCGGCCGGAACCGCCACCACCACCGTACGCCGGCGGTTTTCTCTAGCAGCTCAGCCGGAGATAATGAGAGCAGCACAAAAGGACGATCAGTACGCTTCTTACGTCTACGAAGCGTGTCGTGACGCCTTCCGTCACTTATTCGGTATCTATCTAATCTCAGATTTAGGGATTTACGTTTTCGTTTGCTGAATTTGTGTACATACGTGTGTGGAACTGTGGATTGTTGTTGATTGTTGAAGAAGATGTGTTTTGGCTTTGGTTTGACTTGTGTGTTGGTTTTGTGTAGGTACCAGAGCTGCTATATACTATCAGAGTGAGGTTTGTTCCGTTTTTGAACTCTGATTTGTGTTTTTGTTAGAAGTTAGGGTTGCGTTTGTTGTGATGTTAGTGGTGGAGGTTGTTGATTTGTTATAGGCGTTGGATGACCGTATTGAGTTCAGCTATGTTGCGTATCTAATTGCTGAACTCATTTATTGTTGTATATATTTAGAACTTTGATTTCAACAAGCAACAATAAGTGTTGATATTGTTGGTACCTCGTTTCTTCATTTACTTACCCTAGTGACATGAGGTGTGATGTGATTCTTACATGTGGCTGTCTACACCACTGTTTTTCGGTCTTTGTCAATGTAAAAGCGTGTGTCTTAAATGTTTGATATCTGGACTACGCATTGGTGTGGGTATTGTGGAAGTTAGTTTCTTAACTTTGAGTGTGTGTTATTATGCAGACGAAGCTTTTGGGTCAGATGCTTTATTATGTTCTAACGACTGGGGCAGGACAGCAGACATTAGGAGAAGAATACTGTGATATCACACAGGTGCCAAGATTGTAGTTTCTGATCTATACATTGCTTGATATATTTGTGAGGATAAATAGTAGTGGTATGAAATTAGCCCTTTTGTGAGAGAATTTTATGGAGGACAAACAATATGAATTAAATGTTTTTATGTCCGCTAGCATAAATGATGGATGTTATTAGAAACGATGTTCCTATGTAATTCAATTGCCAATGCTATTATATATTGAAAGTTCAACCCGTAGCTTCTAGATTAGGCTTACTTCTTGTTAGCGAATAGGTACATGGCTAAACAAATTGATCCTCAATTATGTTCAGTGTCAACCGGAAGAAACAACCTTTCTCCACATTATGTAACGAAAGTCAAGCATGTGAGCCTGGTTAAGGGTCATACCTGAATTGGAATCAAGTCTGCCTACCAAAAGAGTGAATACCTCCATCTAAATGACAAATTATGAAGTGCCCTGTAATCCTTAGAAAGTCTTTATTTCATATGTTCTTTATTTGTTTTTTTAGTTGACTTGGTTTAACTTAACATTAAGAGTAAGCCAGTAAGGAGAGGTGGTCAGTTGTAATGACTTAGGGGAATATATTTTATCTTTTTCTTTAGTGGTTAATGAATTTTACAACTTCAAATTTATTAGATAAAGGAACATACAACTATACTGATATCTATATCAGCTCTGCTAAGTTTGTCATAAGGTTTCTACTTATAGGTTGCAGGATCATATGGACTTCCTCCAACTCCAGCAAGGCGTGCCCTTTTTATTGTTTACCAGAGTGCAGTTCCCTACATTGCTGAAAGAGTCAGGTTTAATTCTTCTTTGCTAATGTTTGTGATCTGCAACTGTGGCATTGCTAATGTTTTTTAAGTGCATACGGATATTAATTCTTTGTAGCTATAAACTCTAATCAACCATGTAATCTACAGCTCAAGAATTGCTTCCCGTGGTATTGCTTTGACCGAGTCATTCTCAGATGATCTAGAAACTCCTGGAAGCAGCCAAGATCAGTTATCTGCCATTCAAGCCTCATCTTCTCCTTCACCAGTAGTTTCTATTTCACGTTTTTCAAGATTGAAAGAAAGAGTTGGCAGACTTTGGTTGCAGACAGTTCAGAGATGGCCTGCAGTATGTCATTTAACATTCATTCTGATTTTATAGCATGTCTTACCTACATCGTATGATGATATGCAATTAAAATGTAGATATTGCAACCAGAAAAAGTTCTTTAGTTATTTTGTTTTATCAAGCAAATATTAGTCTTGTATCATGACTTCAGAAGTTTTATAAATCCAAATGTATAATTTCACTTCTAGTTAGTAACTTGGTACATATCTTAACGAAATACAGGATTTTTATTTTAAGTTAGACGAAACAATAGATGAAGTCTAATTTTAGATCGTAAAAAAATTTTCTAGGTATTTTGGAAAAAACAAAGAGTAATTATTATTATTTTCGGGTCAACAGTGACAGTATAATATATTGAAGAAAAGGATAAGATTGCATCGCTTGAAACAAACTATCCCAAACAATGAAAAATAGAATAAAACATTCGCTATTAAATGGTCCATTTCATTCATATATGGTAAACACACGTGTTTTTCATTCCACCTTTTCATTCCTGCATACCAGACCTTAATGTGAATTGTGAAATTGGGCTTCGTATCTTTACAATGCTTATGCATCAAAGAATTCTGTATGGAGTGACCCTTTTTAGCAATCTTACTATGATGAGGGTGATACATTTATGACAGAATTCTTTATAACTGTTAATTGGACTTTTTACCATTTAGTATCTTATATGTTAAACATGATTCATTTTATATACGGTTAGTAATTTATCTTTCTACCCATTTGTGATAATGGTATATATATCTCTTAGTCAGTGCAATCATCATTTTAAGTATCAACTTATATGATACGTTGAGGAAATAATACCGACACTTTTTTGTAGTTGAGTGATTCATCGGTCTTTAGGAGTTTAGGTGTGTTTCCTTTGTTAAGTTTGGGCAAGGAGTTCGAGAAATTAGAACCCTTATCAGTTTCATTGTACATCTCTGATTGTATAAATTTTACAGGATAGTCTAATTGCATTGTTTTTTAGTTGCCTTTAGCAAATACATACTAGATCACACATCAATCATATTTTTCCCAGTGGTTAATTTTTTTTTCTCTTACAAACAGGTGCTTCCCTTGGCTCGTGAATTTTTGCAGCTGGTTCTTCGTGCTAATCTTATGTTTTTCTATTTTGAAGGTGAGTATTCTTGGATGTAGGTGGAAATGAAACAGTTTATTATTATCATATTTTTTAAACTTACCAAGCAATTTTACTATATCACAGGTCTATATTATCACATATCAAAGCGTGCAGCAGGCATTCGTTATGTTTTTATTGGAAAGCCAATGAATCAAAGGCCTAGGTTTTTTTCTTACTTATATTTAATGCAAATGACTTCATGTATGTTTCAATGATTGAGGATGGTATATTAATTATTTTAATGTAATTAATGCAGATACCAAATCTTGGGCATGTTCTTATTGGTTCAGTTATGTATTATTGTGGCTGAAGGATTACGGCGTAGCAACTTAGCATCCATCACAGCTTCAGTTCAGCAGACGTCCTTAAGGGTTCACCAAGCATCCGGAGGTCTTAATTTTCTTGACATAACTAAATAATCGGTTTTTTATCACTCTATTGTATCATTTTGTATGTGAAATATCATTATAATTTATAAACTTACTATTTAAATTTTGAAAGGATTAAATAGTGACCAAATAATCTAAATACAATATGACTTCTATCAAGAATTCTATCATTTTCAAGAGGTTCTAAGAGTCTGGATTTATGAAAAGTTTTAAAGAGAAAAAAATGTGTTTTTTTCTTGATGATTAGGTAAAACAGTAATATGTTCTTTTAATTCTTATATTTTAGGGCGAGGTCTGCCTGTTTTAAATGAAGAAGGAAACTTAATTACTGGGGACACCGACAGGGGTTATGGGATATCAGATTCTGTGACAACTTCAGAGGTATGCTTCTTGACTTGTTATGGATTTCACATTTATTTGGTTATGTAATAATATAAATAATGCCTGTTAATCTTTAATTCCATTTTTTATCACCCCTGTCAAAATCCACCGTTAGTTGAATCATATTCATATTCTTACAGTCTACATCAATTGGGATTAGCAAATGTACACTTTGCCTTAGTAATCGCCAACATCCAACCGCAACGCCTTGTGGTCATGTGTTTTGCTGGTATTGCCTCTTTACATCTATACCATTCTCGAGAGTTGGCAATTTTGACCCATTTACATATGAATGGGTCAAACGGGTTGAAAGTCTACCATCTGTTTTTATTTGTTCATACAACTTCCTAAATTGTTATTTATTCAAACATTCAGACTATTGTTTAGTGTATTAAAGGGAATTTAAATATGCAGAAAAAGTGTTTGCGGGTTAATCCTGATTTGACCTGGTGGTCAACCCACCGAGTTTGCCTACTCTACTTTTCTCTTATCTCTCCTCCCTCTCCGATATGCACTCTAACATTGGTCGACTTTTGTGTAGGAATTGCATCATGGAATGGTGTAACGAAAAGCCCGAATGCCCTTTATGCCGTTCTCCTCTAACTCATTCAACATTAGTTTGTTTGTATCATTCCGATTTTTAACACCCAATTATCAGTTATCCCACAAGAAAAATGCATGTTTGCTGACAAGTAAAGATTGACATGAAGGTATGTCAAGAACCACAATGATTAATCCAAAATGTCCAGGGCTTTATGCATCGCGTAAATCTCACTATCTTGAATTCATGATATGCTGCATGTAAACATTATGTCACTTGTAGAAAAAAAGATCTAGTTTAGAATTTTTTTTACGGCTGGAACAAACTGCCCGAAAAGTGGTATACATGTTGATAGATAATTACATTCTCTGTGCATCAATGAATGTATGCTTCATGGGTTTCTCTTCATCGACCTAGGCCGAAGAATGACAACCTGCCAAATCACAAGGTACTTGATAAGGATGACAATCATGTTAGGTTTTAGGTTGGCGTGTTGAATTGATAACCTGGACACGACCTATTTATTTGTGTAAACGATGTGAACCTAATTTGGTTGCACTTAAAGTTACGCAACTTGAATTACGCATTTTTTATCTTATTTATCCAAACCAGTCAAATGGGTTGGTGGTTGTAATAAATAAGTTAAATGGTGCATAAAAGGTGTGGTCCTGACCTTATAAAGTATAAATTTTCACTTTTGATGGGTTGACTTTTTATTTAATGGGTTAAATATGTCAATCCTAACATGACTTGTTTAATTAGATGGGTTTATAACGGTTAAAAATGACAATCTTTACGTCATTTGTCTATTGTGTCAAGAATCTCCACTTGCCATTGGTCCAAACATGCATCTAGGTTAACATCTAGTGATGTGTTTATATATCATGTTTATTCTTTTATATACTGATGCTATTGTTGTTTGTTGGGTGGGAAGTGAGAAGTGAGAATGTGAAATCGCCATATGAAATAACAAGAGGCACACATAAAAAATGTTTGAGAAGTTACTATTGGAATATGAATATGTCAAAACTCGTACTTTTGTGTTAGATGTGTTTTAGTGAACTCTAAACAATTATCATACGAGGTTTAGATCAATCTTATTCTGCGTATTATTAACTCTTGACACCAAGTTAGCAGGTCAAGGTCATCATCACATGGCGAAAATGCTAGTCATTTCTAATCTTGTAGCCTTGTGTTTGTCCATCCATGGATAGATTTGGATTAGGTGGCATTTTATGCGATATGTTACTTAACTTACTGAGTTGTTCACAAATCGATCATAATCTGACTCATAGATTCAAGCTCTACTGATCTAGCTCTATACAAGCTGGGATCAGCTCGGTTTGGTTTAATACCTTTACACTCAAATGAAACTAAACTTGTATATGACTCGCTTAATTCGAGCCAACTCATGACTCAATAAGTTGGCCCATGTCTTTTTGAAAAAATTATCAACACAAAAACCTTTAACTAACATAACACTCGACCACTGTCATGACCAAACACTCACAACCATCATGAACCATCCGAATTACCATCACTGTATACACCACATGTAACAATCTAACCCTAAATTAACATAAGCAAACATATGAGAAAGTTTAAGAAAAACAAGATTAGACAAATCAAAGAAAAATAAAGGGTTGATGACCTTAAAAATATGCGTGGTCAATGATGATGACGGTCCAATGCCCCTGCCAAGGTAGTTGGGTGCTTGGTAGGGTTGTGAACCGAGATCTAGGTAGTCACAAAGGAAAATTCAAACTGTTACAACTCGTTGAAGTAGGTGGGTGTGTGGTAGACATACCTTTGTCGGATAAACGAGATCTGGGATATTTTGTCTTTGCTGGAGATTGATTGAGAGGTTTGTAGAGATTAGGACGAAAAGAAGTGAAAGTACTTGCCTTTGTTATATGTTCTTAAATTCGTATTAGAGTTTAGTGTTCAAATTATAGGAAAAAGTATCATGAAATTCACATAAAATAGAATCTAAGTTAAGCACCAAGTATGCCATTTTCTAATTTCGTGTTAGGCTTTCTTAGGGGTTTTCTTCATTTTCCATTTATCGGCTCGTTAAATTGGGCCTTTACTTGAGCTAGCCATCAAGCAATTCATATCAGCTGAAACTTGGCTCAAAAATTTGTCTGAGCCGGTTTAAGCTAACTTCACTCAAGCCTTTATAACAAAATAATTTCAAGTGAGTTACACGCAAGATGATTTTACCTGATTTACGAGTCACGAGTAACTTGAACAACCCTAACTGTTACTCATTATTAATCATGAAAATACGTTATGGGGAGATGAGAGACTTTGCCTCTTTTAGAGGTTCAAGGTTCCAACCTTGACATTGACTAATTATTATTAACTTGGTGTTACTAACTTCTAACTACTAACATACCGTTCAAAAAAAATAGGCCTCTTAAGAATAAATCACAAGAACATGTGAGTTGCAATAATCAAATAAATAATTCGAGGCGTACAACATACCATATAATAGTTTACAAGATCGAAAACCCAGAAAATGCTGCGTATCTCAGAAAAAGAAACGTCTTTGCATCATATTGATCTTGAGAACAGGTAACCCGTGCGACTACAAGTCTTCAATAGCATAGATGGAAGCTTCTGTCTAGTAAGTTGTCTCCATGAAAAAAATGCAAGATTCAAACCACTACCAACGGACTTGAAGCATATATATAATCCTTAAAATACATACAGGGCTGCCTCTCACGTCGTGCATGAGATTCTTAATGCTAAAAATCAGCTTCAAAATGTAGAATCCAAGCTGCATGATTAAAAGGGGTGCAAAATCAGTTAAAGTTAAGAGGCGGGTCAAACAAATCGACGGGTCAAGCTGACCAGGTTGAGTTGATCAGAAATACTTTTCGTCTGAATTTTGAATTGTATCATAAATAACTATTGTTATAACTTATAAACGTGATTATTAAATATATATTATGTAAATACTAAAATAATTTTATTGAGCTGTATGCATTAATATTTAATTAAAATGTAACATATATGGTTCAAAACATTTACAAAACTACATGAAGAATCAAGGTATTTAACTTTTTATATCGTAGTTGAGAAAGATGTGACCTTATAGCAGAAGGTTGTGTGATTATTTAACGGGCACAGTTGTTGTTTCGCGATGCAGATGAACTTCTTGAGGAAGGAGATAGCATTTGATCTTCAACTCTTCAAACAATTTCTTCAGTTCTAAAACAAGTTCAGTTCTACGCTTATTCTTTTCAGGAAAATCTTGAAAATTCATCGTGTGATTAAAGAAAAGGACAGCCTTTATCTTGTTCACATTTTCAATCTCCTTCACAACAAAACTGTGATTTGGGTGCCATAATTGGGGATTCTTCTCCAAATACCTGACCATAAATAAGCATATCATTCATACTATAGTCTAAACTCATGCAGAATCGATTTGTAGAGACTTACAGTTATGCAAAAAGAACTTACTTTTTGATCTTGTCTTTTAATAAGCCGATCTTCTCAATAGGTGTCGCGAAATCAATAGAGAATTCAACACTATCTCCCATGTCTGGGCTTCTATAGAAATTGCTGATGGGTTTTGTTGACAAAACTGAATTGGGATAATAAATCTTCTCGTTGTCAAATCTCAAGAAAACGGTTGTTAAGATATTCATCTCTTCAACTATCAGCTGTCAAATAACAACTAGTTAATCAACCAAATGAAAACCATCATGACATAAAGAGTATAAATAACAAAAAATGTGCATTTTGTACCTGAACCCCATCAATGACACAACGATCACCAACATCAAATGGATGCATGATAAAAACAAACACAATAGCTTCGAAAATCGTCTTGCAAGTGTTTCCGAATATAAAAGCAGCCACAACAAGCTGTGATGAGAGTAAGACAAGCACTTTGGTGGTAGCAATTTCAGTTAAAAGAAGCCACACAACTAAGACTATAACAAACAAGACAGCTGTGACAAGCTTGTCCAGTTGTTTTACTGCTGTCTTGGTGTCACTTAAAGCGTGTGCTAAAGCTTTACGACCATTGAAAACTTTTACCTGCATTAAGTAACAAAATGACATGAATGTCCAGGAGAAATTATTCGCTTTTTCTTTCTTCTATTTGTGAGGCTATGATCATAGGAATTCATCAGGATTTCTGAAATTAGTAAGAAACAATCACTATCCTTATTTGTTTGTACCTAAACAATTATCCGAGAATTCGACCTCTCATTTGGTTCAAATATTTAACTAATTATACACAAACTTGATCGGAATATTAATCATCTTATCATTTTCCATCATATGAATAAGATAAAGTCTTACCACCCATTCTGTTAAAGTTTTCCGATCAATTTGTCCTTTATCAGCCACATCGATCAGTGGAAATACAGCATCTACCTCTTCCTTGATCAAGAATCTCCTTAGATCCAACTCTTCAATGTATCTAAAATGTAAACATATAACATTTACAAACAAATCATGAACAAGTGGCGTGTATTTAAAAGTATCTTGTAAAGGTGTCTTTCTTACGTAAAACCAGGCTGGGCAACATTTCTGAATATGTGATAAGCAGCAGCAATTGCTTCCATTTCATTAGTTATTTCCTTATCTGCAGATTCACTTGGTCTATCATAAGCACTTTCTTCAAGTTCACCAGAAAAAGTTGAGAGCCCTGAATTCGATATTACATCAACCAGCATTTTCATAGTCGAAGCAGACACTTTTTCTCGTTTGATTTCATGCAGTTTACTTACGTCAATCACCTCTTTTGTCTTAGTCTCTTTCCCCTTTTTCTTCACCTGAAAACTCAAGTGACTTCTACTAGCACTAGCCCCGACCATTTGTATAGATTCCATAACTGGTGGGCCCGAAAGGGTAAAGAGAACATACTGAAGAAAGATTGATTCTTGAATTCTCTCAAAAAAATTACTGACGTGGAACGATGTTGCCAAGATTTTAAGCAATAAAGTCTTTAATAACCACAGGACTGCACCAACCAATAAGGCCACAATAGTCCAGGTGATATAATCTAATACCCGAGTTGCGGTTTTTGATCTTTCAACATCTGGGTTATTAAACAATAATGTCCAAGTAACAAGAACCAATATCAACCAAATACATACTTGAACACTCTTCTTTAACCCATGAACAAAATATAACACCTTCTTTCTCAACAGGAAATTAAATTCTATCAACAGCACGATAAAATGCATAAGCCAATTGGTTACTAACATACCGCAAATGATCATCATTATGAGCACAAGCCATTTCCATAACTTCAAGCTCCAGATTTTGTAATCCTTCAACTCATCAATCGTCAAGCTAGAAACTAAACTACCCAAAAGCAACAGAAACACTACCCATTCAAACAGAACTTTCATCTTTACTTTCTTATACTTCAGCTTCTTCCTCAAGTTCACCTTCTTGTAAATCTCCTCATCCTCATCAACTCCTCCTGCACCTCCAGGTGATGCCATTAATGGAGTTTTCGGATTTATTGAAACAGTTCTTGATGTCTCCTTCAACGGTGTGCCATTTGGAGAAGCTGCAGTGTTTCCTCCCATTTTAGGTGATGCACGATTTGATGCGATTCTTGCAGGTGAGTTTGAGGTCTGCCCAACTGGTTCAGCCATATCATCGAACATGTTGTGATCAATCACAGGCTGTTCGCCAAATCTGGATTTCGGCTTAGAGTAAATCGATCTTGTCAAGGTTTTTCGTCTGGTTAACGTTTCAGGATTGGGGATTTTAGGAGGCCTATTAGGACTGGGCATAAAAACTGCATTCTCAGGATGCGAATCAACCGATTTTCTACGAGGGGACTCCGTAACACCTTTTGCATTTCTCGCATCTTTCTCTTCACCAGAGATCGTCACCACCACCTCACTCTTCTTGCTCTCCGCCATACTTATCTCCCCTGTTTTAGAGCTTTTACCATATGCGTCCATTCAAAGTCAAAACCCTAAAACTCACAGTACATACTACACAGTGTGAACAGCTGACTTTAAGCAACTTGAAGCAAAGCACATCTGTAGCTAGCGCACAAATTGAACAAAAACAACAAAAATCACCAACTAAAACTAATTTCAAATTCAATAACAACAACATCGAAAGCATTCTTCAAATCATTAACTATCGTATTGCCGATACAACAAGTATGAAGTCGATAACGTTAGCAAAAGTGAGTCAACAACAATCAACAGAAAACCACTAACTGAACTGAACTCAAATTCACTAACACCAAATCGAAAGCATTCATCAAACACAAACGATCGCATAGCTAATACAACAAATTAATAAGAAGTCGATAACATTAGCACAAGTGAATCAACAACAGAGATCTCCTACCTGAGATTAAATCAACAGAAATCACTAACTAAAACGGAACTCAAGTTCAATAACAACAAATCAAAAGCATTCATCAAACTCAAACGATCATATAGCTAATACAACAAATACTAAATCGATTACATAAGCATAACTGAATCAACAACAGAGATCTCTTACCTGAGGTTAAAATCAACTGAAAATTACTTCACCAATTCGCCATTAAGAAGCAGATTCAGATGTGAGGAGCTCGATAGGTTTAATCATTAATGTAATCACTTTGTAGAGAGAGAGATTGAGATGAAATGAGATGAGATGAGAGATAGAGTTAGTTTACTTTGTCCGATGCATTATTAATAGAATAATGGTGAAGTTGAATCAAGTGATTAAACAAAAGCTAGCAAAAAGGAAGACTTAAAAAGTAGAAAACTGTTGTTGATGATGACTGAACTTACATATGCATATGCGCCTGAAGAACTCCGGTGAGAATATAACGGTGTACCGGAGAATATTCCGGCGACGGAGGGAAGGGGATATTGAGAATATCTCTGTATGGTGTATAGAGATGATGAAGATCCAATAGATATCTCACTGGTCACCACCTTTTTCAAATAATTCTACAAGGAGCAACAACTTACAAACAAGACTACAACACCATTAATGGTCTACACCTCATAACTTTACAGAAGACGTATAGCGTTATATGTGTCGTTTAGGTGACTCGTATAGTTTTATATGAGGCGTATAACTTTTCTAACAGACTCTTGAATTTTTCCTCGTAGTCAGTGTTGAAATTTACTATATCCGTTGTATGACCCTATGTGTGTTGTATAGGGGTTCGTATAAACTATTTGGCTTCTATCAACCCTCGCTGAATTTTCATCGTTTTTAGTGTCTTCAACCTTATACGTCGCGTGTATTGTGTTATACGAGACGAATATAGGGTGTCAATTTATAATGTGGGGTTTCTTTATATTGGAACACGAATATTTAAGTTGTTATGGTACGACATGTCATGTTATTAGCCTATTGAGGATCGTACTCTTTTTCTCTTTTTTTTTCTTGTGGAACATCAGCGATGCATTATCTTTTGTTTTTTTCTTGAACGACAATCGTACGACCCTACTTTAAAAGATATGTGTTATTTTAATCGGGTTCACATATCTGTTTTCTAGCCTAGACCACATCTCTAACACCCTCAGAAGAAAGTCTATTATTAGAAAAACCTTCTGGTTCAGCCCTAAATATTTTGTTCAGAGTGAGACTTGAACATATGACATTTACATTTATAATGTCATGGGTATTTTACTTTAACTACTTAGGCTAAGGATTATTAGTCAACATTACATTATCTTTTCTTATTTTTAAGGCAGTATTACATTGTATCGTATTAACTTTTCTCTGTTTTTCCCTTTTTCTCTCTTTTTTTAAAAAAAGTGTTGGTTGTATAAATTTCTATCAGACATAGGCACAAATAAAAAACCCAGGGTCCTAGGGCGTGTTGTTCCCGTCATCGAGACCATTTTTCAGGGCATTTCCCAAAATCCACTTCGTCTCCACTTAGAATAAGGGAAATTCACTTGAGTGAGCATTTGATCACATAAAAAAATTAATAAATGAACTGTTGTAAAACCAATTGAGAATATGTATGCGGAATATCAATCAATAAATACAAAGATGATACAATAATAAATGTGAACAAAGACTTTCAAATGATTATTATGAATTAAATGATTTTGGATACTCCACTGATTACACATCTCCTGTATTTATAGTGTGTAACTAACTATAACTAACACTCAATAAATATTGAGAATTTACACTAAACATCATATACTATATCTTCTGAACGGAAGTAACTCTTTGGAAGATTCCCTACTAAACATATGTATACTTCGGAAGAAATCCAAAGTACACAATAACATCCTTCCGAAGCAAACATAACCTTCGGAAGAAATCAACTTAGCTTCGGAAGAATGATGTTAAGCTTCGGAAGAAACTTGACTTCGGAAGTTTCATTTGTTTTGACTTTTAATATTTCACATTAACATATATTAGGACTATAAAAATAACAACTTGAATAGAAAACCCGTCTATCATAAACAATTTGTATAAGAAACTGTATGGTCTCTTATTTGAAAATTAATTTTAAATTACGGACCGTAAAAATAACAACATGAGTAGAAAACACATCTATTATAAACAATTTGTATAAAGAACTATATGATCTTTTATTTGAAAATTAATTTTATTGTAAACAATTTGTATAAGAAACTATATGATCTTTTATTTGAAAATTGTTTTTTTGTATTAAACCTGTAGTGTCGAGAGTGTGAAAGATACACTGGAGACCACGCATGTTGGAGGCGGGCCTCTTATTTATTATTTTGCTTTGTATGTAATGAAGAATCCATGGTACATAAATTATTAATTTTATTTATGTAATATAATTTCAACATGTTACATGTGATTATTTAACAAAATAGTTCACTGATTTAACTAAAACAGACGTCATTTTTTTTTGGATAATCAGTTCATTAAGCTTATAGAAAATTGAAGAAATAATTAGTATTGCATGATTTACAGATTTCATATTGTGGTTGCTGATTTATACTATAAACAACGAAGTGCAAATACGCTTATATAAGAAGTATATTTACCAGAAGACTTAATATAAGGTTAGGAAGTGATGATAAAAAAAATGTGGAACTTGAAATAACTCTTACGAGATGATTGGTAGGCTTTTAACAATCATTAAAGACTATCTTTTAATGGTTTATAACCTAATACTGAATTATTATAATGTAACTCTAATACTGAATGGTTAAAAGATATTATTAAGATTTAACCTCTTAACCATTAAACATAGGTTAGCTCTTAACCACTAAGAGGCTATGACCTCTTAATTAATAATCATTAAAAGACTACCAAACAACCTCTTAATCTTATGAGCATTGTGAACCATAAAAAGAAACAAGTCATGATGAAAAAAATAGTAATGTTTTTAGAATCGAACAAGATAATGAAACGGTTGCTTTGACAGTTCATTAGTTGGCCCGGATTTAAAAATCGTATGTCTTCATATATAAAAAAATATTGAAATAATTTATATGTATTTAATTCAAAAACAAATATATGAGATTTTGAGTAGAAATTAATTTTGAAATCCGGTCCGATCATCCGGTCCGGTTAAACCGGTTTACTGGTCTAGATCGAAGATATTCATCCCGGCTTAAATTAGAAACGTGTAGATATTTGGCTAAAAGTGGACTTGCTAGAACGATGTGGCCACAATAAAATTAACCAAAGACAAGATAAAAAAAAACGATAATAAGAGAGCAAAGCGAAGAATAATATACATGACATAGAGAGCATGTTTACAGATGCAAAGAATGATATAGCACATGAAAGATTAAGGTAGTTTTTGTTTTTAGGAAAAATATTTTTTCCATCTTTTCATTTGCACACATGCAAACGCGGGAAGATGTTTTGAGTGCTCAGACTGTTTGATTATTAAAAGACATTTCATTTAAAAACATCTTCTTGGACGTCTGCGTGGAGAAGACATGGACCTAGCACTTCTGAGGTCTTCTAACCTCTTCTAAAGTTTTCAATACATTCTCACCTCCCCCCCC
>BJCM01259321.1:0-12804 GCA_018326385.1 Flaveria bidentis
CTCTAAGTTCTTAATGCTAGCTCTTGTCTCTTGTTGGAATGTGTGCGTGTTGGTTGCTAAATTCTTGACAATGTCTTCCACAGACAGCCCCAAGCTCCCTGCTTGTTGTTGTCGAGGTTGATAGTTTTGTTGATTGTTTTGCATGTGTAAGGGAGGTCATTGATGGAATTGTGGGGCTCTTTGTGGATAACCAACATTGGGTGGTTGTCTCCAATTTTGGTTATTTCTTTGTTATTCATAGGATCTTGAATTCTGCCCCAGATAACCTCCTATTGCTTGTGCTTCTTCAACGTGTTCTTGAAGTGTGGGACACATATCAGTGGGGTATCCAAATTGTAAGCAAATTCCACACGCTTGAGGTTTTTGTTCAGCTTCCTTTCCTTTTGTAAGTTGCATTACAGCTTTAGTCAACTCAGCAAGTTGGCTTTCAATGTGAGGAGTGCTCACTTCCTTAACCGCCAGTGGTACATCGTCATACCATCCATCTTCTTGTGAGGAATGTTTGGTATCTTCAGCAATGGACGTTATCAATTCTCTTATTTGGGTTGGTATTTTATCAAGTAAAGCTCCTCCACTAGAGGCATTTATCAAACGCCTTTCTAATGGTGCTAACACTTCACAAAATTATTGAAGTAATTGATGTTCCGAGATGCCATGTTGTGGGCATCGAGCACAAAGCTTCTTGAATCTTTCCCAATAAGTATGCAAAGCTTCTCTTTTTGCTTGTTTGATCCCGATGATCTCCTTGCGTAGAATAGATGCTTTGACTTCTGGGAAGTACTTGTCTAAAAACAATTTTGCTAGATCATTCCATGTGTTTACCGACCCCGGTGGTAGGTTATATAACCATTCTTTAGCTTAATCTTGTATAGCAAAGGGGAATGCCCTAAGCTTGATTTGGTCTTCAGTAATGTTGTGCGGCTTCATTCCGGAACACACAACATGAAATTCCTTGAGAAATTTATGAGGATCTTCATTCTCAAGGCCTCGAAAGAGTGATAACAAGTGGATGAGACCGGATTTCAACTCAAAGTTCACCATAGCGGGGTAGTTAATGCAGAGGGGTTGTTGGGTAACATCGTGGGTTGCCCATTGTCTAAGGGTTTGTTCGGCTGGAGCTGCCATGGTTGGTTCGGGTAAGGGTGGTTCTTGATTGATAGGTGATTGTGGTGGAGTTGTGGTTGTTTGTGAGGGTTGTGGTGATTCGGTGTCGGATTCGGATTCACTTGACAAGGGTGTATCTTGCCAAATGTCGGTGACCGAAGGTGAAGTAAGTGGTGTTGAGGAACTCGCTGACTTCTTTCGGAGCTTTGCTTGTTTCCTTAACCTCTTTGCGGTCTTCTCAATCTCCGAGTCAATCTCGAGTGGTGTACCTATACGAAAAGATCTTGGCATAAAATGATTAGAATCGCCGTATCCCCAGCAACGGCGCCAATTTGTTGGGTGTCGAATCCAGCAAATAAATTATGAAAATGTGAACCTACCGTCACACACACTAAGAATAGTTTGAGCAGAAGTAGGGTTCGTGTCCTTAGGGATACGTGTCAATTATTTTATACTAAAAACATTTTAGCACAGTTACTTTCTTGATTATGGGCTAAGAAAGGTGGGGGTTTTAACTACAAACTAAAACTTAAAGTGATTTGCAAAAAGTAAAAAAAAAAATTCGAGTGACCCGACACGGCCGTGTCAAAACTGTAAAGGAAATTCCACGCGGCCGTGTTAAGGTTCTGCCAGAAAAACAAAAATTGACACTTTTTGTGCTTTTTTATTATGAAAAAGAGATTATTGAAGACGTTAGTTAAATTATGAAATAAAGCAAATATAAAAACTAATTCCAACACTAAGGTAATTTCTTGATTTGATTTGGCTTACGATCATTAACGATTACGGTGCAATGACAATTTTCAATTAATGATTTGTATCGATACTAGACATCACGCCGTTCGGATATCCCCTCTATCTAATGTCCAATCAATCGCAGTTCATTGATTGGAGCCAACCCCCTACTCTAAGCTCACGCCGTTCGGATCTTAGTGCGCGGGGTTGCAACGATAGAAGTACCAATTCTAATTAAACACACACGTCGTTCGGTATGTCTAACTAGATTGTGTGATTCTTTAACGAGAATGAATTCATAGACAAACTCAAACCCTTAATTGTTCCTTATATAAAAAAGCAAAACTTGATTAGGGTTTTAAATTTTATAGAACTTTAATAGAAAAATTAATAAGTTGATCAGGTTTATTAACAATCTAATATATATCGGCTTAGATCCGGGTTTAAGATCAAGAATCAAACAAACAAACCACTAAAATAAAAACATCTCATAAACGCTTCACATAAGTTCAAACCGAAATCATAGAAATTGAACCTTAATGTTGAAATCAAAGATTGTTTTAGCCGGACATGACGACTAGATCAATCAAAACTAAAATAAAATAAAACGTAAGAAACCTAAATTGCTATTGCTCCTCGTTGCTTCTTGAACTTGATTCTTCAAAATAATGTCTTCCAAAAATCCTTCCAAGGTGCTCCAAGATGCCTCCTTTTCAGCCTTCTTCTATTTATTCTTCTCCTTTAACTTCCAGATTCACTTTTTTAGGCTTTATTATTCTCTATCTTTAAAAAAATCTGAAGATAATCATATTCAATAAAATTCCTAAACATTAGGAATTTTTCTGCACTCTTTAAAATTCAAGATTATATTTAATAATATTTTAAGTCTTTTTCTTCTCTCTCAATTGAATGCACCTACAAAACAAAACAAAACACACCAAAGTAGATTTCATTCCACAAAAGTACTATTATATAAAATAACTTAAAAATGCATGCAACTAATACAAAATATATGCTAAAATATACTCTAAAATTATTATAATTTATGACTAAAAATATAACTAACAAATTCCCTGTCATGTGCCTGGACGCACCACTATCAATAATCCAGGTATTAGTGATAACATTGTAGCGGACACCCTACACATTCAAAGAAATTGATTAGTTCAGGTTTGGGACCCAAGCCTTAACTGGCTTGGGTGTCACAGAGGAATCACACATCATGAACTCAACCCACTGTCCTTCAGAGGATGAGGGCACATCCTTCTTCTTTTTGTTCCCACTATCAGACATATTACTTGATTTTATCTTCCATAAACCAGTTTTGAGTAAGGCATGTTTGTGGTAAACAAACGACTGGCTTATGGTTTGAACTTTAGGTTCACCAATACTCTTAGGTGGAGTATTAGATCTATTTTTAGAAAATCTTGGTTTTTCATCAAAAAGTTCAATTTTCTTTTTGGGTGTCTCATAATAAGGCCAATTAGGGGAGATATGTCCTCGTTTTTCCACAACTATAACATGATCTCCCTTCTACAGATTGAGGAAAATTTTGATGTGGGGTTGAGTTTGGCAGGGGTTTGAGATGTGTCCGGTTGGGTTGTTTCACTTCTATATTAGATGTTTCACCTTCTTTAACAAAATTATTTGTTTTAACATTTTGAACATCTTTCACTTTTGTTTTATTTGGACTTTGATGATTAACACGTTTATGGTTAATTGGATTAGTCATTTTGGGTTCTAAATAGACGTTTGTGAACATGACCCTTAATTAATCTTTTCAATTTTATCATCCAAATTCTCAACAGGCATCTTCTCTTTTGATTTCAAAGTAGAATCCTTCTGTTTAGTGACAGATTTCACAGGTTTACCCATAGAATCGAGATCACTAACCAGTGGAGTAGACACCACATGATCCTTTACTGGGTTATTATTGATTGGTCTAAATTTAGTGTTCAAAAGGATTGCATGTGGTGGTAGTACTACCTTATAACCCAAACCTTCCCCGTTATTTCGTTCTTTCACTAAGTTTTGAACAATGTGAGAAGAACTAGCCAAACTGTGTTTTTGTTTTAATGATTCAACCTCAACTTCCAAAACTTCTTTTTCCTTTTTAGTTTCCTCCAAATAGTTTAAATAAAACTTGATGTCATTTGATTGATTTAAGGCAACAACCTTGGTTTGAAGCTGCATTCATTTCGTTTTAAAACACGATTTGCTTCAGTACAGAGTTGTAAATCATTTACTAGATTATCATTATGTTCTAATAACCTAGCAAATTTAAAATCAATGCTTTCCCTAAATTTGTCACATTCAGTACAAGCATGTTTTTCAAATAATTGGTCTTTAGAACTTACCTGTGAGAAATCAGACGAATCAGCCATCAAAACAGTGTCAGACTCTTCGGTGACTTGAGATTCTGAATTCATAGCACTAAGCTCTTCATCAACCAGATGATCAACAACATCCATAGCTTCTTCAATATCTGAAAGTTTCTTAGCTATGATGTCTCCTTCACTTGCAGATCCATCATCCAATGCATCAACGAAAGCAATGTTTAGATCACCCTCAAAACAAATCGGAAAGACCAGTCTTGACCTTCATCATCTTTAGCAGTCAAAGCCTTTGTCTCTTTACATGAAGATGAAGTTCCAATCTTATCCTTGTCTTGACGGTTGAATGTAGGAAACGGATTTCCATTTCCAGTTTTCTTTGGCTTTACACACTCACGTTTAAAGTGCCCCTTTTCACCACAGTTGAAGCACGTGACTTTGGTTTTGTCATATCCGAAAGTCGTATCTTTAGTGGCAACTAAATTTTTCCCCATCTTTTTAACAAACTTCTTTACTCTTCTGACAGCACTAGCCAAGGCCCACATTATATCCATTCTTTCTAGCTTAGTTTCATCAGTTTGCCCATAGTGCTCATCAGCAATATGACAATTTCCAATCTTACGAGCAACTAAACCATCATAAGATTGTTCAACAGCCGTTAGAAGGTCTATGTGCTCTTTAGCAACTTCCACTATGGCATTTCCGAGATTCTCGGTCTTCAACTTTGTTGTATTTGCCTCAGGAACTATGTATTGGGTTCCAGGTGACCCTAACATTTCGGTTCCTGATGCACTGCTTTAGGAAGAAGCAGAAGAGCTAGACAAAAACGCCGTTTGTAACGGTGCTCCTGAAAACAGCTGGAGTTGGACTGAATTGTATAGTGAAGGATTCTGAACATAGGATCCTTTCTTTGACTTGTATTTCATACGTAGTTCTTCCTCCCTTAACTTCAACATGAAATCATTTATGCCTAAAGTAGCAAGAATTTCGTTTTGTCTCATATTTGACACAAATGGATTCCATTTATCTAGCAGACCATTAGCAAAGCTAGAGACTTTATCTTCCATGGATGTGGTCACACCATGAGTGTGCAACTCACTCGTCAAATGATAGAATCGATTAATAATATCATCTAAGCTTTCATTCCCAATTGAAGAAAAATTGTCAAACTCCTTTTTAAGAGCTTTTGCCTTCAGTGCTTTCAGATTTGCATTTCCTTCATATCTCTTTTCCAATGCCTCCCATAACTTCTTAGCCTGTTTATTCTGAGAGAACTGATGAAAGATGTCCTTAGGCAAAAACTGAGCCAACAAGGCATATACTTTCTTTTCAGCATTAAATAGAATCTTCCTAACTTCGCTCATTCCTCCCAAGGTCAACTTGACTCCATTAGCACTGACTGGTATCATGTAACCAGTCTCGATGGATGTCCAAAGAATTAGGTCAACTCCATTTAAGTAGATTTCAAACTGTTGTTTCCACTGTGGGTATTCTTCCAACGTTAATAGCTTTGGCGGTTTGTTATGGTTTCTAATCTCATTCTCCAGAAGTAGAAGGTTCTGGATGCGTGAGTCGTTTCTAGCAGTAAATGCAGCAAATTGGTCTTCCATTGCTTTAAACCTGGTAAACTTAGAAAAGGACAGTTTCACTTTTGCTAATGGGCTATGCGAATAGGTTACTCGTGCGAATGAAGGATGCGAATGAATTCAATCGTATAATTGGATTCAGTCGTGCGTATGAACAAGGCGATTGGAATCAACCGACTGGAGTTGTTCAGTCGTGCGAATGAGAGATGTGACTGAGTTCAGTCGTTCGAATGGAGTATACGAATGAGTTCAATCGTACGAATGGACCAATAATGTGATTGAAGGCTGCTGTGTTTGTAGAATCAAATATTTTGACACTTTGACACAAAGTATAAGTTTTCCTGGAACCCTAATCTGCCGTATGATGAAAAACCGAAACTTTAATGCATGCAAATGTAGAAAACACCTTTTGAAGCAAAGTGGTGACTCTTTTGATTGAAAACATAGGTTTTAACACCAAAACTAATTGAATCGACGCAAAATTATGAGCCAATGGCTCTGATACCACTTGTTAGGACCGTTTTTGTACGGAGTACTAATGGATTCTACGTGAAACCAGATCGAATAGTACGGAATCCTATTTGATTGGCGATCCAATCAGTGAGAACTATAACCCGATCGATCTAACAACTATGATGTTGGATTGGGTGTTCTGGATGCTCTAGATGGCTAGGTTTTATGTATATTCGAAGTCTCTCTCCCAGTGTTATGGTTTTACATGAATTAAGTGGTATTTATAGGTTTGCAGCTGCCATTCGTACGATTGAACCATTAGCATGGTCCAGTCATGCGATTGAGTCATACGCACGACTGAAGGTTCAGTCATGCGACTGAGTCAGTCTTATGCCTCAATCATATGACTGATCCAGTCTCCTGATTCAGTCGTGCGACTGCTTTATTAGTATGATTCATGCATGCGTATGGTCCATAAGTATGGTCCATTAGCATAAATAATCACCCGACTAAGTTGAACATATTTCCCAATCATTATTGAGTTAGAATTGTGTACAACAATCTCAAACCTATATATGAAGTTCATACATATGACATATACTTAATACAATAATAATATGAAATAATCAAAGATAAATAAACATCAAGGCATATATCATATTTCATTTCATCATCACATTACACATATGTAAGACATGAAAGAATTTTACATCTATGCACATAAACTAGGAACATCATGTATCTACAAATAAGTGTAATGTATTGGTGATAGAGTTAACTACTTTGGATTTAAGAGATGCTCTATGTTTCTTTCCTTTCAGACATGCAACACAGTTATCTTTGCAGAAAATTCTATATTAGGCAAACCATGTACCAAGTCATTTTTAACCGATTTCTTCATTGTTTTAAAACTTACATGACACATTCGTTTATGCCACAAAGTTTACTCATCACCATCAGCTTTGGAAAGAAAGCATGATACTTCACCCAATGGGGAAGCATTGTTGATATCTAGCTTGTACATATCCCCTTTCCTAGGAGATCTAAAAAGCACCAATTGTTGAGAAATTGTTATCTTGGGTTTGTCGATAATACACTCATGTTCTATGAAAAGCATTTGATGTTTTCGGTCACAACATTGAGAAAGATTATGTTTAAGCTGCTTGACAAAGTTTACTTTGTCGACTTTTAACTTGCCATTGGAAACACTTCCTCTGCCAGAAATGTATCCCTAGCCTCACCTCCAAATTGAATAGGACCTACATCAAAATATTGAAATTGTTAAAGAAGAGATTTGTTCCCAGTCATGTGCCTGGAGCATCCACTATCTACAATCCACACATTTTCATTCTTGTCATGTGGATGTCCCTGCACATAAGATGAAAAAGTTAGTTACTATTGGAAACCCAAGCCTTGTTGGTCTTGGGCTTTTCCAATTATGAGGATTTAATTGAACGAATGTGTACACATGGGGTTCAATATATGTTTGTGAAGAAGTGGTTTGGGCTACAACATCGTGTTTGATCTTCTAATCCATCCCTTGGCTGGTCAATGTAGATGAGCTTGATGAAACTCGAATAGGATGGCATACTTCTGAGGCTTCTTTCTTCTTGAAAGAAGCTTTCCTCACCTTTTCTTATGAAGCAGTCGTTTTTTCAAAATGTTTCAAAGGAACTCTTTTGTTCTTTTGAATTTTCTTAGCCTTATCTTTTGAAGCTTTTTTTCCTTCGGAAGAATGAGTTTCTTCTAAAAGCAACTTCACTTCGAAAACAAGCTTTTCTTTCCACATCACTTGGACCATGTGATAGCGTCTAAATGTGAAACTAATATAGTCGGAAACAGAAGGATAAACAATTGAACATGCTGATTCAACGAGAATACCTGGAACAATTCTTCTAATTATCGTTGATTCATGAAGAATGCCGATAACTAGGATTTCACACTAACACACACTGTGATAGAAAGAAAAATGATTTTTCCATAAACTTCAATGATCATCTTCCCTATGTTTTACATGCATGTAAAGAAACAAAAAATTTCGAATAGGCCACAAAACATAGATAGGCCAAAAACTAGGCCAAAAGTAAAGTCCAAGAAAATGTAAAAATAAGACAAAAATTGGAATCACTCATAAAATAAGCCGTTGTGGGCCGAAATGGTGACCCAAAATTGGTCGCAAGCCCAAAACGAGACTTCTAGCCTGAGTTATGCCTATTTTAGTAAAGCCCTTTTTGATAAGCGATATTGGGCCTCCAAAAAGGCAATAGCTTGCTCATCCACACTTGGGCCCGCACCAGAAACCCTCCTTGACTCCTTCTTTCTTAACATTTAGACAGGATTGTAGTAACAATCTTTAGCCATATGGTTTTGCAGACCATACATTATGCATGCAGTGTTAACCTTTGTAGGATATAAAGACCATTGTTTCTTGATCTTTTTGTATTCATCAATAGTCTTATCATTCAACTTCTTATCCTTTAGCAGGACTAGAGTGTTGGTACTATACTCCTTTACTAGATTAGAGTTTCCAACCACCTGGAACCCAGTCAAAATGAACATGCCCGTTTGTTTTGGGTCTATTTCAACTGGATTCAACCACTTTCTTGGCAGTTTCTGGCTGCCTTAGCCCTGTTTCTTCTGGCTTTGGTGATTAGGGTTTGATCATCACTGGTGGGAATGGGTTGATTTACCTGGTTCATCCCAGTGATAGTCTCTATAGTTGCATCACTCTTCAACTCATGAGGTGGTGGTTCAATAGTTGGAACCTCTTGCTCTTTAGTCCCACATCTTGGTTGTTTGATAGACTCATAAGAATATGATGGAGCAATTTCATTGGTTCCCAGTCGACCTTTATTTTGATAACAAGTTATTGAGTGGGAGGATGATGCAAGAATGGCATGGAAGTTTTGCTTAGGATAGCATGCTTCCTGGCTTGTGCCTCAGTTGTGACTTTCTGGGCTTGAGCCTCACCTAATTTGGAGATTAAATCTTTCATTTTAGTCCTATAGTTGGTATGTTCATGTTTTAAAAAGGACACGGTTTCCTCTAACTCTTCAATTTTCACTTTATAGTTAGTTTCAGCCCTTTTTAAAATCATTTTTAATGACATTCAAAAATCAATATCATATGCAATTTCCTTTTTGTCGTCCTGATACAATTTAACTTTAGCTTGAGTACAAAGATATTCAATACCTTGCTATCGTCAGTTCCAACCATCAATGCTTGAACAAGGGTCACATCCTACACCATGAAGCTCCATTCAACCAGTTGAGCAACAATATTTGTGTACCGGTAAACGACAACAGTAACTATAACTGTCCTAAGGTAGCGAAATTCCTTGTCGCATAAGTAGTGTGTAGTTCAGTTGACTTTCCAGCGGCTTTGGGTGTGATAGGATATGTGGAGGCTTGAATGGTTCCCGGATTGGATTTGGGAGACTTGCATTCCTTCGCAAAGTGGTCTAGCTAGTTACAGTTGTAACACTTGGCTTTGGACTTGTCAAACTCGAATTTGTTGTTAGTTGGGTTTTGGGGAAATTGTCTTCTAGTTCTCTTAAAGAACTTATTTGCTCCATAAGTTAATAGATCCATCTGTTGGACAATGTCCATGTATTCAACATCATCTAGGCTGAAGCATTCTAGATCATCAAAACATAATTAAAAGTCACTAGAATTTTCATTACCTTAGACAAAGGCCCAACTATCCTGGAAGGGACTTGATTGAGCCTATTGAGACCTTGGAGTCTGAGGAAAGGTGATGTATGGCCCAGAAGAACATGATGACTGCTAGGAGTAAGTCAGGTACTGCTGAAGTTGGGGTCTTGAGCCTTCAACAACCATTAGAGCATTGCTAGCAGGAAGGCTTGAGGGTCTGCTCACCTGGTGGCTTTTCTTATATTCCATCTCTACATGGTATCCATTAAGGATGACATATAATTTAGTCATAGTGAGTAGTTTAAGTTCTTTGTCCTCTTGATAGAGACACAGTAGAAAGTCCACTTATTTGGAAGTGCACTCATGAACTTTCTTGAGAGATATCTCATCTCAAGAGTCACTCCCACAAACTAAAATGATGAAATAAGATCCATATACCTGAAGTATTACTGGTTGAGGGTCTCTTCATAAATATAAGTAAAGTTCTCAAATTGTTGCTTCAGGGAATCTTTCTTGGAGTCATTAGAGCTAGCGTACATATGAGACAAAGCATCTAAGAGTTCTTTGGCTGATTGGTAATGCTCAAATCCCACTATGATAGAGTTGGGTATGGTAGTCATAAGAACAATTATTACTTTTCTATCGACCTCTAGTCGCTTGTGGCCTTTATCAGAATAGTCTTCAACAGCCTTCTCTATTATAGCACCATTTCCAGTCGGTGCTACAACCTTTCTATTGTAAAGGCCTTGGTGATAGATTTCCACGTCATGTTGTCTTGATACCTAATGAAACCTTCCATACGTCTGCTCCAAGATCTGAAGTTCTCAGGGATGATTATGGGTGCTTTAGACATCGTCCCCATTTCACCTTTAGATGATTTTTGGTTGAGGGCCATTTTGAGTGTGGTGAAAGTATGAGTGAAGAAAAAAGTTGATTTTGATGGTAAGATCTCACAATCAAGAGCCTAAGATGCTCTGATACCAATTATAGGATCGGATTTTATCACTGAACACAAATATTATCTCTCAAACTCACTAATTCACACCTGATTTGATAATATCCCTTAAGAGCTGATAATAATATACTAAGTAAACAAACACAGATTAGTTTTCAAGATACTTTTATATATTACTTCTCAACTCAAAGTGTTACAAGACTCTTAGAAGCATGTTAACAGAGTTACAATAAGAAACTATATATACTATTATCTATAGCTGTTTATACTTTGATACTAGATAAAATACTATTTAAGATTTGGTAGTCATGACATGTCCATGACTTACCTTTCGTTACCGACTATAGTTGGTCACTATACTAACTTATAAGAAATGAACAGTGGAATAAAGTATGGTCCACTACATGGGCGTGGAAAAGAGCCATGTAGAATATCAGAGGTTGCAGTGGATCTGTCAGAAGGACCATACTTATGTCCACTAGTTCATAGTAGGTTCTTTCGAAGGTTAACTGGCTTCGGAAGAACAAGTTCTTCTGAAGCCAATTATACATCGGAAGAGTCTACTTCTTTTGAGGCTTGATAATCTTTATACTTCGGAAGTCATTATCTAGAACTCTTCTAAGTGTTGAACTTTGGAAGAAGGCAGACTTTGTCTTCGAAAGTTAGAGTTCCTTTTCGGAAGTTCTTTCAGCCTTGACCTTCGGATGCTTAGCTTTTGCCTTCGGAAGTACTTCATTAGTTGCACCAAAAATGTTTGAAGTGTTTGTTTTGGCTGTACCAGCTTTACTTGATCCAACAGAAGTGACTGATAGTATACAACACAATACAAGCCTTGAAGACGAAATACAAGTTGAAGAAGGAATACACAAGTAAGAGACAAAAAATGGAATATTGTTTCCATTGTATCACTAAGAGCTCACATACGATGCATCGGTTTGTATCGAAAACAATAGGTTTGGTGCAAAATATAAACAATAGCACCAAATAAAATCGCAAAATAAAATTTGTTATTAACATTATAAATCCTAGATTTAATTTTAATTTTACTTTTTAATTTTTTTAAAAAGTAACTATTTTCTCCAAATAATTAAAAACAATAATTTATCTCAAAAAGTTTCATAGGTTTTCAATTTCAGTATAAAAGTTTTATTATTTTTGAATCAAGTTGAAACAACTAATGAAAATTTTGGATTGAAATTGAAACAAGTTATTAACTTTTAGAAGTAAACTAATATTTTTAATATTTTGAAGGAAAATAGTTATTTATGTCAAATTTAATGGAGCAACCAAACATAACTACAATTCCTATTACTATGCTTTTTGCTTTTTACAATGGTTTTCTGTTTTCTTATTTTTAAACTTATAAAATAATAGTTGAATTTATGTTTTTATTTTAAGAGATAATTACACAATTGGTCCTTCTAGTTTGCTCATGTTGTAATATTGAAAATATAATTTTGGTCTCAATTGTTTGCCAACTCGTAACATGATTGGTCCCTGTCATTACTTTCGGTTAAGTTTTTCAGTTAAGCGATTGTGAAAAAACTCTATTCCCTAACAACAAGACAAAATATATATTATTATATACTAAATTCTATGAGACCCACTTTCTTTTAATTAAATAACTATATATATAGGTATGTGTGTGTTTGTGTGTATGTGTCTGTGTTTGTGTGTCTTTGTGTGTTTGTGTGTGATTGTGTGTGTATATAGACTTTTAGAGTTAATTACACGATTGGTCCAAGTGGTTAGCCCATAATGCAATATTGATCTCAACTTTTAAGAAATTACAGATTTAGTCCCGACTGTTTAACAAAGCGTAGCACGATTGGTTCTTAACACTAACTTCTACTAAGTTTTTTAGTTAAGTGGAGGTGAAATGTCCAAAATACCCCTAAACTTAAAAGAAGAAATTAAAAGAAAAGTGTATATATATTATTAAATGTGTAAACCCACTTATATATATATATATATATATATATATA
>BJCM01259336.1:0-27376 GCA_018326385.1 Flaveria bidentis
CAACTAAAGATTGAATGAATCTTATTAAGAATCAATATGAACAACGAATTTGAATTACAACAGATTTCGGAAGAAATCAAACTTCGGAAGAAATTTGTTCTGCTCACTATTTCATAACTACCGATTAACTACCTTTTAAACTATTAGACAACTATCAAACATTGTCACAATTAGTCCCTCTAGTTTAAACATGACTTTATTTAACAACGAACTATGTTAGATGGTCTAGATCTTGTGTCTTTACTCGAATGTAATAAGAATTTGTTAAAATTAAGTATTAATTAACATCTTTATTACAAAGTGAAAAAGTTTATAGCTGTTGCTTGAGTTGAGAAAACTTGATTCCATTTTGAATCCTCCCCTAATGATTTAACTATAACAAGGTTATGGAAGGGTAAGGACTTCAATTCAGTGTGAGTTAAGAAAGAGCTCACTTTAGACTTTTACAACTAGAAATGTCATTTGTTTGATGACATATAAAAATGAGACATTACCAATGTATTTATCACGAGAGTTGTCTTATATGCAGTAACTACTTTATATAACGTACAATGATATATGAGAATTAAAGTATTTCAAGATTATGAAAACAACGAAACTTGATTTAACCTCATGAAAGTTAACAATAAATCCTTTTAGCTTCTAACCCTGTACTCGTTTTGACTTTTTGTTCCTTGTTATTATAGCACTAGTTTAACGTCCTATTTTTATATATACTCCGACGATAATCAATTTAAAAACGACCAATCATTTCAGTTGATCATACGTGTAACTAACACGTTTTGTTTTAAGAGATATTAAAGTCATAGGTAAATGTTTATTATGTGTGTATATATGATATGGATCCGGCGACAAGCATTGTAATTATGGGATATAAATTTTATTTTATTATATGCATGAGATTAAAATTAATAAAAAAAATTAACGTGAGACTAACCCATTTGATAAAGGCTTAACATCTTAAATAAAATATATTGATCGAATTCAAACCCAAACATGATTTAATTTAGTTTAGTGTAATTTAAAAGTATGTAGCTTATAGTTAAAATAATAAAAAAATATAAAAACCTAATCAAACAATTGTTAATTTACGAATATTCTGAAACTCATAATTTGGTTAAAATTATATATTAATTATAGTTGTAATATTATAATATTAATGGTGGAGTTGATTATGATCATGGAGTGGGATACCTTATTGCGGGGACTACTGAATATCCTTTCCCCACATGCGACTATGCGAGTAAAACTAAAGAGAAAAATACAAGTTAAACAATTCCTCAAAAACTCTATCTACTTGCTTTTTTAGACAACTTGCAACACTTGATATTGCTGCTTGTGATAATTTATCAATTAAAAGACTATCATGTTTGAACGTCTGGTTACTACATAGTCTACATACATGATACAACTCATGCCTATGAGTCATGTGGCACCATCACCTTTACGCGGAGCACACCACGTGGTTTATGATAGTGAGGCACTAGCGTGAGAAGGTCACGACAATGAGGGTTATCTCACACACACGTAACATTAAATAATATTAATAAAAGATATTAATAAATGGTAGATTGAAGAGTGATGATCAACAGTGAAAACCATTAACATGATAAAATAACAAATGAGTAGAAAATAATGTGAAATGAAATATAGAATGTGATGAACACTTCTTTTAATCTAAGTTTGTGATCGATTTTCATATATGTGATACTTATTAGCCACATGTAAACAATTAGATGATAAATTTTAAATTTTACTTATAGTCAACTCGTTAATTTTTTAAAACGTCACTGAATTAAGATAGAAATATAATATTGTATATTTGTGTTGATTCCATCAAATATAAAACAATGATTTTTTTCTAGAATGATAACTCGCACACTTATATTAGTACTTATTCTAATTTACCGTCCACGGTGAGATTTGAACCCCTTACAGAAAGGTATTTCTGTTTATTCTTACAAAAGTTATATTTTTTTATATGCAGAAAAATGCTACAATGGCTCCATAACATTTTGTTGGTGTCGTTGCTAAAACACCACTTTAAGTTACTGATTTAATCTTTGATTCTGTTATAACATATGTTATTAATTGATGCTATGCTCATTTATAGGTATTTCATCCGAAGAAAATATAGGTATTAAGTTTGCCCATCCGAAAAAAAATTCTTTGTCTTTAACAATACATTGTAAGTTACACAATGAGTCAAACCTAACTCACCTAGCCCAAAAGTTTGAGTTCAATGTAAGGTTCTCTGTGGAACCAAATTGGTTTGAGTTTTGTACTAAACTGAAAACATCGAGTTACTCAAGAGAAATAGATTATATTAGTTATTTCCAAAAAGATTTTGTTATAGGCGTTCATTAAATTAAGATTTTGATTATTTGTTCAACACGGTTGATTCAGATAACATGAACTATGAGAAAAAAGGAAAATAAATTATAAATTACACATATATAATAAATATATTCTTTTATTAATTAAATATATATAAATATATTATTCAATTTGAATATTTAAGAAAACTAAATATACAACTTTAGAATCGATTCAAAAAATTTTTATCCGAATGCAAACAAAATAAAAAAATAAATACCAAATTCAAACTCAATTTGTTTTAAATTTTAGTGTTTGTATATTCAAATATTGATATTGATAATCCTGGTATGAGGTATCTAACACTAAATCAAATAAGAAATAAGAGGACGGACAAGAAAAAGGAGAAGATTGGTTTATGATGGTGGATGGAATGTGTCAATCCGTAGAAATGATGTAACATAATAAATGTAGTTGTGGTGTTTTAATAATAACTAATAACAAATATCATATTTGAGATAACGATTATACCTAATATCTAAATTTAAGTTCTGGGTTTCAAACTCTAGAAGAAATGTGGCTTTCAAATCTAACCACTAGACTATGGGGGTGAAGGTCGCCCTCTGCGCTTGTGATGTGTAAGGCCATCATAGGTTGAGTCTAATTCACCATCCCGGGATTGAGTTCTGACCCTAAAATCAAGACACTTCAATAACGGTGTAACTAAACATATTTTTCTTTTTCTTTTTAACATTTCTAAATTTCTATTTAAAATTTGAAAAATAAGACAGAAAAAAACAAGTGGACCCATGTACATAAATATTTCAGCCACGTAGAAGCGAGTGGACCCACATCATGCCGACGAGGGCCGGAGTATGTTGGACCGCTTCAAATTAAACTTCTTCCATAAGCAAAAATACTTCTTTTCATGTTACACAAATTATTATTAAACTTTCTACATTATATAAGTCTATAATATTTTATTGCATTGCATGAATAAATAAACAGATGGTTTAGTCAATTGAAGTTTCAAATTTTCGTAAGAAAATTATTATTATTATTATTATTATTATTATTATTATTATTAACTAATAATAAATTTGAGAGTGTAGTTTGGAGTTGAAAGCTATAGATTAATTACAGACGACGGAGAAAGAGGGGTTTGTAATTGTAATTGCAATTTTGTAACTGTAATTGTTGTTCCGTTGCCGGAACCCCTTTTCTCCCTCCGATCTCGCGATCTCGACAACAGTCAACAAGCTGGCATTCTTTGATCTTATCGCCTGCAAATGGGTCTCTTCGCATTTTCGTTATTCTTGATGAAATCTCATGCTTATCAGTTAACAGGTAGGTTGCCTTTCTTTACTTTTGTTTTTTAGTATATAATCTCTTAAATTTGGTTTTCTTTCTTGTTCAAATGGGTATGGAAACTGTCTGAATTACTTCACCTGAATCAATGGGTTTTTGTTGATTCATGTTTGAGCAAGGGATATTCTTTTCTTGACTCTCTGCTTTTGTTTAGCTGATTTGTTCATTTTTGCCGTCAAGATTTTTCATTTTTTTTTTGTAAGTTGATCTTTCGATCATTTGGGTGTGCATCTGTTGAGGTTTGTGGTAAGGGTTTTAATTTGATCTTTATTTTTTTTCTTCTAATTCGTGTTGTCATCGATTAGAACTGAAATTACAGGGGTGGTATTTGAAATCTTAATGCTTTGACATAGTTTTGTTGCATCAGAGAAATGATTTTAGTATGCAGTTTAACTGTTTGATTAAATTCCAAAGCTAAATTTGCAAGTCAAAACATGTTTAGGGCTGTTGACTTAATTTAAGGTATTGAATCTGTGCAGGAATTTGTAGGCTTTGTATGGTAATGTCAGCATGCTTATGAGTTCATAGTGAACCCACCAAGTTTCTTAGGGGCGTCTTGTATGTGGTGAATCTGCTGTAATATCATATAATATGGCTGGTGGAAGGATAAGAGCTAGGATAAAAAGAAGCAGTTTATACACATTTGAATGCATACGGCCACCTCGTGAGTCTATAGACGAGCCTCATCAATTTCAAGGGCCAGGGTTTTCAAGGCATGTTTGTTGTAATCAACCCGGATTCCATAGAAAAAAACCTTTCAAATATTGTACTAACTACATATCCACCACAAAGTACAATGTCATCACCTTCTTGCCGAAAGCCCTCTTTGAGCAATTCAGACGTGTTGCTAATTTGTATTTCCTCCTAGCTGCAGCTTTATCCCTCACACCCGTTTCACCTTTCTCTCCTTACAGTATGATTGCACCTCTGATGTTTGTAATTGGGCTTAGTATGGCAAAAGAGGCTGTGGAAAATTGGCATCGGTTTATGCAGGATATGAAGGTGAATATGAGAAAAGTTTTAGTTCATAGTGGAGATGGTGTATTTGTTAGAAAACCATGGATGAAGCTCGAGGTTGGTGATGTGGTAAAAGTGGAAAAAGATCAGTTTTTTCCTGCAGATTTACTGTTCTTATCGTCTAGTTATGAAGATGGAATTTGTTACGTGGAAACTATGAATTTAGACGGTGAGACAAATTTAAAAGTTAAGAGATCTCTAGAGGTAACCTTACCTTTAGATGATGATGCATCTTTTAAAGATTTCAGAGCAACAATCAAATGTGAGGACCCAAACCCTAATTTGTACACATTCGTGGGAAATTTTGAATATGAGCGCCAGATGTATCCCCTTGATCCTAGTCAGATTCTTCTTAGAGATTCCAAGCTTCGCAACACAGGTCATGTATATGGTGTGGTGATATTTTCAGGTCATGATAGCAAAGTTATGCAAAATGCTACTAAACCACCTTCAAAAAGGAGCACAATTGAGAAACAAATGGATAAAATTATTTACATACTTTTTACTCTTCTTGTGCTGATTTCACTAATAAGCTCAATAGGGTTTGCTATCAAGACCAAATATCAAATGCCCAATTGGTGGTACATCCCTCCTGATAATCAGGGTTTGTATGACCCGAAGAGACCTTTATTGTCAGGCTTTAGTCATCTGATTACTGCCCTTATTCTTTACGGGTATTTGATACCAATTTCACTTTATGTTTCTATTGAGCTTGTTAAGGTTCTACAAGCACTGTTTATAAACCAAGATATACATATGTATGATGAAGAAACATGTACTCCTGCTCAAGCCCGAACATCAAATTTAAATGAGGAGTTAGGTATGGTGGACACAATTCTTTCTGATAAAACCGGGACATTAACATGTAACCAAATGGACTTTTTAAAGTGTTCCATAGCTGGAATCCCCTACGGGACCCGTTCTAGTGAAGTTGAACTTGCTGCTGCCAGCCAGATGGCTATGGACCTTGATGGGCACGATCACGAATTTTCAAGAACTGGTGCACGAAGCGGGCCCGAAATCGAATTGGAAGTTGTACCTACTCCAAAAGGTGTAAGTTCTCAAAACCGAATCAAGGGGTTTAGTTTTGAAGATAACCGTCTCATGAATGGAAATTGGGCCCGAGAGCCCAATAAAGATATTATCTTGTTGTTTTTCCGGATTCTTGCTCTTTGTCACACTGCAATTCCCGAGCTAAATGAGGAAACAGGAAATTTTAATTATGAAGCCGAGTCACCAGATGAAGGAGCTTTTCTTGTTGCAGCAAGAGAATTTGGATTTGAATATTGCAAAAGAACTCAGTCAAGTATATATGTTCGTGAAAGACACTTTCCATCTCATGAGCCCATCGAGAGGTATGAATGTGATTTGATTATTTTTGGTAATCATGATGTTGATATTCTTGCACATTATTGTGAAACAGGGAGTACAAACTTCTAAATATTTTGGATTTCACAAGCAAACGAAAGAGGATGTCAGTTATTGTTCAGGATGAAACCGGGCAGATTTTGTTGCTTTGCAAAGGCGCAGACAGGTCAGACCTTTAAATTTTGGTTATATCTAGAGGTGGGAAAAAGGGTGGGTTAGGTAAAGCGTCAAAGCAAGTAATTCTGGAAATGAGTCAATTTGGTTGGGTTGACCCGTAACACTTTGTCCAAGAAGTTTAAATTTTCATAAATGGTTAGCGAGTCACACAAGATTATGTAAATCACATATTAATTCAATAATAACTTCTATAATTTGAATAAAGCGACTTGGAAGGTTTTATGCATTAGAAACGCTCCTTCGTTGACTTTTGACCCTCTTCCTTAACATGACCTTTTGTTTATTTTACCATTTTAACGTGTTAGATAGAAGTATATAACATAAACCGAGTCGACCCATTCATAAGTAAGCGGGTTGAATTTGTCACACCTCTAGTTGTTTCATTCCAAAATCTAATAAAATCATTAAGTTAGTCCACTTGTTGGTAAACAATACAGCATCATCTTTGACCGTTTATCCAAAAACGGAAGATTATTCGAGGAAGCCACCAAAAAGCATTTAAATGAATATGCAGAAGCCGGATTACGTACACTAGCATTTGCTTACAGAAAGCTTGAAATTTCTGAATATTCTTCTTGGAATGAAGAATTTATGAAAGCCAAAACTTCCATTGGTGGTGATAGAGACACAATGCTTGATCATTTGTCTGACATGATGGAAAAGGACCTGATTCTTGTTGGTGCAACCGCTGTGGAGGATAAACTTCAGCCAGGGGTAATCGTTATTTTTAGTAGCACCTTATCGAGGTTTAATTCTTTAGTTTTCCCTCTTTTAGTTAATGATTTTGTTATAGGTGCCTCAATGTATTGATAAACTGGCACAAGCTGGTTTAAAGTTATGGGTTCTTACTGGCGATAAGATGGAAACTGCAATCAACATAGGGTATGAATTAAATACCTAATTGGGTTTGTGAAATTTTCTAAAAGAGTCTGAACTTATTTTTTGGGCCATGCAGATTTGCTTGCAGTTTGCTTCGGCAGGGGATGAAGCAGATAATTATAACAACAAATGTGGACATGGTGACCCACGCTTCAGAGGTACCTGTTCTTATTGGGTCATACAAAGTGGTGGAAAATGGGTGGGTAGGGCGAGTTTGGAAACGAGCCAAATGAGTTTGGATTAGAATTGGTAGATTTGATACTGTTCATAGCGCATCAGTTTGTGTTGATCCGCAAACATTTTGTTGCCCTTTTTTTCTTGAATGTTGTAAATAACTAATGTATTAAATATGATAGCAAAAAGTATATAGTAAAAACTTATATATAAATTTTCTATGCATAAGTGGTTTAAGAGGTTGTTAGCATGTTTAAATTCCTTTTGTTGACTTCTACCCGTTTGATTTGTTCTGTTTTCTTACAAAGTATTAAAGTTTTACACATATGATAAACATAATTAACCCATTTCCAGGTAAATGGGTTGAAATTGCCACTGCTAGTCATACATATTGTAGATAAAGATTAATAAAAAATTTGTCTTCATTGTTATTTTTTGCTAATCAGGTTATAAAGGAGAATATTTTGATGCAAATTACTAATGCATCTCAAATGGTTAATCTTGAAAAAGATCCACATGCTGCATTTGCATTGATTATTGATGGGAAAACACTAACTTATGCATTGGAGGATGATTTGAAGCATCATTTCTTGAATTTAGCCATCGATTGTGCATCCGTCATATGTTGTCGTGTTTCTCCTAAGCAAAAAGCATTGGTAATAATATCTTCTTGTTGATAATTGCATGTATAGTTGCATTTAAATGAATTAAACAAGTAAATGTTTTAATTAGGTTACGAGATTAGTGAAAGAAGGCACTGGGAAGACTACTTTAGCAATTGGAGATGGTGCAAATGATGTTGGAATGATACAGGAAGCAGATATTGGTGTTGGTATTAGTGGCGTTGAAGGAATGCAGGTTTGTAAATATGTTAACATTCCTTTTGAACGAGTTGATTTGGATCCTATTTTATTTCGAGTAGGTCAAATGGGTAAATACGAAAAATTAGCAAAAATATGGATTATGATTGTCATAATATTTTCAAAAAATTTTGAGTGTAATATAACTTTTATATTCATATTTAACACTTATATCTATGAAAATTTTAGAAAGAAATGGCAAAAAGTGTTTCGGTCAACTTGGCCTGGTCTTGCCTGCCAAATATGAGTTGTACAAAATCACTTCATTCAAAGTTGATTTATATTTGTAATAATATATCTTTTATAATCATTTTTAACACAAATTATATATATAATAAAAAAATATATACGAGGAAAAAGTTGTTTTGTATCAACCTCGCCTGGTCCATCCCTATGTTTCATCTGACCTGAGCCTGTTCAGCCCTATGTTTCCCCTTGTAAATCTAGTGCGTTAATTGTCACAATCATATGCAGTTACTCAACTTTTTGGTTTTCTGCAGGCTGTGATGGCTAGTGATTTCGCTATAGCACAATTTCGGTTTCTTGAAAGACTTCTTGTTGTACATGGTCATTGGTGCTATAAGAGAATTGCTCAAATGGTACAAACCCAATCTATCTTGTCATAAATTTAAGATCTAATTTGTAGAGGTGACAGTTTTGTACTATTTGCTTCTAAAATGTGTTGATCTGATGGGCCATATAAAAAATTAGTTAAAATGGGGAAAGGTCGATTGAGTCCAACCAAGGTAGAAAGACCCCAAAACTTTATAAGTTACGCATGCAGTCTCGTTAACTGATTTTCAAGGGTCCTTATGCAAAAAGCCCGATAGACTTCCGCTAAATGTAGACACAAGTCCTTGGACTTTATTATTGCTTGATCAAAATCCCTAGACTTCTAAATTTTATTACAAAACTAATCATGCAAAAAGGACCTTTTCTTTATATTTCAAAAAGTCTTGGGATTTAATCATGCACTTTATTGGTCCATATTTGGCGGAAATGCTTAGGCTAATCTTTGCAATTGCCATAATCAAAGATTTAATTATTTATAAAACTTTAAGAAATGGAGAAAATTGTGTATAAGAGTCAAGACAACGCGTCCCAATTCGACATGTAATACAAAATTCTACATTTGAACCTTTTTGCCTCTATTAAATAGCTAGCATGTTAATTACCTCTGGACTTTCTTGCAACACAGATCTGTTATTTCTTCTACAAGAACATTGCTTTTGGGCTAACTCTATTCTACTTTGAGGCATTTACGGGTTTTTCTGGACAATCGGTTTATGATGATTGGTATATGTTATTATTTAATGTTGTTCTTACATCGTTGCCCGTAATTTCACTTGGAGTCTTTGAACAAGATGTATCTTCCGAGATCTGCTTACAGGTTAGTCATCTTGAATTTCATGATCATATCCAAATGCGGCTATATAGTCCTATTTACTTATAAACAAGTCGATTTGAGCTATGTTCTATGCAACTTGTCAAATGGGTAAAAAAATAGCTTAAAAGAAAATTGTACAAAATAAGTTCAAAATGGTCAAACTTATGGGTCAAGTGGGTTAGATTCTTATTTCCAAGGGGTTAGATTGGTAAAATAAAAAAATTATTATAAATTAAAATGGGTCAAATGGGTAAAAATAGCAAAATAGCTTAAAACAAAACGGGTCAGTTTAGTTAAGAGCCAATTCGGGTTAGATTTTTATCTCTAACCGGTCAAATGGTTAAACTGAAGAAAAAAATAGCTTAAGGTAGGCACTGAACACTCAAACATGTCAAAAGCCAGCGAAAGTATATCTCAAAAAACATTAAGCCGCCTAGTTCATTTTACTCGGAAAATTTCAATATTCTTGTAATCATTTTGACATGTTAATCTTTTATTAAGAAATTCAAACTTTCTCCAAAAATGCATGTTTTGAGTTTTGACCCATTACAATTCACACTACCTGCCGTTCCTAGTTTATTGAGTGAATTTTACTGGGTAGTTTGTTTTACAAAACCTACTTTTTCCAGCTCTAAACCTTATTATTGATTTTATAACCAATTACAAACCACTGCAGTTTCCAGCATTATATCAGCAAGGACCAAGAAACCTGTTTTTTGACTGGTATAGAATCTTTGGGTGGATGGGAAACGGCCTCTACTGCTCCTTAATCGTCTTCTTCCTCAACATCATAATATTTTATGACCAAGCATTCCGGTCAAATGGTCAAACTGCCGACATGGCGGTGGTAGGGACCGCCATGTTCACGTGTGTCATCTACTCGGTCAACTGCCAGATCGCTCTCACCATGAGCCACTTCACATGGATTCAACATTTTCTAATCGGTTTCAGCATCATCACATGGTACATTTTTCTCATATTATACGGCATGCTTTCGCCCAATCTCTCAGGAAACGTGTACAAAATCTTTCTAGAAGCTTTAGCTCCTGCACCAATTTACTGGCTTAGCATATTATTAGTGGCGGTTGCTTGTAATCTGCCTTATTTGGCTCATATATCCTTCCAAAGATCATTTAATCCGATGGATCATCATGTTATTCAAGAAATTAAATATTATAAAAAAGACGTTGAGGATAGACATATGTGGCGAAGAGAAAAATCAAAAGCAAGACAAAAAACAAAGATCGGGTTTTCAGCAAGAGTCGATGCAAAGATCAGACATTTGAGGTTTAAGTTGCAAAAGAAGTCGTCAGTGTTGAGTCCTCAGGCTGTATCAGACCCCACACATACTTAAATTGTATAAAACCTGACCTTTTTTTTCTTTTTTTGGTTAACATGCAAAGGGGTGATCATCTGTCTTGAATATTGGATATAGCGGCAAATGGAAAGTATGTTAATGGTAGGTTGTTTGTAAGTAGTAGAACTGGTTTGTTTGACTGTTGGAAAGCTGATATATATAGTTTCATATCATGTTTTCAGTTCTTGTTGGAAATCAATTATATCGCATCCCAATTTTCACATTCTTATGAAACATAGTGGGCAATTTAACAACTTTTGTGCCTTGCAATATATGATGTTGCTTGGATAAGCTAACCTAATGGCATGCCTGCTCTCTCCATCACGGTCATAATGTTTGTTTTCTCATCACTTGGTTAATAAGGTTCACACATCCTCATATAACGGATCGAGTCGAGTTCTGAGATAAGTTGTTTTGTGTAATGGCATTATATTAGATACCAATTCGCTCTCTTGTTTATGATTGATATAAAAACGTTCAAGGTGTTACGAACAACACTCCTCTAAGGACTCACGTGAAGTTTGCCTAGCATTCAGAATGACATGGGACCAGGATGAGTATCCGGGCATTCCAAACACCGACATATGAATTACTCTGATACTGTTTGTAGCATACACATGATGATTTTAATGTCTATTTGCCCCGCATGCTCAAACGTTTATTTTGATTTGATATTTTATTCAAATTTATCTATTAAGAGAATAACAACTTGCTTGGTTGATGACTGGGCGGTGTTCCAACAGTTGCACACTTGCACTCAATACCATGACCTTGTAATTATTAATTTTTTAAGTAGCCTAATTTAATAATTAAAAAATGTGTATATGAAGGAGATGTGACAAGCCACTTTATAATGAAACAAGCGAATGTGATAATCATACTTTTTGAAAGTTATCAATATTCATGGCACTTTCTTTTGCAATCATTCACAACCAGCCAAAAGAACCATTCATGACACTTTCTTTTGCATACCTAGATAAAATATATAGATTCTCAGAACCACATCTTCCAAATTGACAGATGAAGGTTAAGATTGGGCAAGTTCTATGAGTTGTAGTTTGAAAGGAGGTCATTGTTTCCTGAGTTTAAAACACAGATGAAAACCAACCTCAAATGCATGAAACAGATGTCTTGATATCGTTGTCAGAAAGTAATTTTATGAACCATAGTAAGGATTGAGGTGTTCAGGCCAAAGAACATTATACCACGAATCAATTCCAGGCAATGATTTAGCTACTTCCGCATATATTTAATGATAAGACAACCAAATCAACAATCAAGAGGAAGATACATTAGATGAACGAACACTTGCTCTAAATAAATTATGCCTTTAAAACACACATCCAATTACCATGAAGAATGGTATTATCATAAAGTGTATCAAGATGCAATCCAGAATTCAATATACCAACCTTGCAAACCCTGTGAAAAATAAATAAATTAAGAGAACTAAAATCCTTACAAGTTTATGAATAAGAAGTTTACCAGACAACAAAGATTAATTACTGGATTGCAGAAAGAGAACAAGCACAAAGACTGTTGGTCTCAACTCGATGCTCAATTAACCGATAATTATACAGAAAATGGTGAAGCCGTCCATCATCAGGTCCAAATTTCAGCTCCTTCAAGAAAAACTGGTTTTCCATAACATCTAAAGCCGCAAAAACAGCATAACACTTTTTTTTAGCACAGTCTATAGAAGAACAAGCCCAAGTTCTGATGGTCTCAATGCTTGATTTAACCGATAATTGTACAAATAGTATTGAAGTTGTCCATCACCTGGCCCAAATTTCAACTCCTTCAAGAAAATTTCATTTTCCATAACATCTAAAGCATTAAAAACATCATAACCTTTTTTCTTAGCCACAATAAGAGCATCATTCATCAACTGAAGCAGTGGAGTTTTTGTAGACACATTGTAGTAAGAATATGCAGCTTTCAAAGTAGAGTAGTTTTGATTACCAATAACTGTTGATGGAAGTGTGTAAAAGCTGCAGAAATCAGTGACATCATGAGTTTCAGAGCTTTCAACTAAATAACTGTCAACTACATCTTCTCTAGGTAGCAACCAATGTTCTACATCATTTTCATCAAAATCAGGTGCTACTATGAATTGTTTCAAGTAACCTCTAAGTAAACGGGTAACTGCAGGAACATCATGGAGCTCCATTTTTCTAAACCCAGGTGTGATTGGTGAATCTGGTAATTTATAAAGCTTAATGGTTCGGCTCATAGTCATTCTTGCACCAAGCCTAGAAAACCCTACATCTATGAGCTTCTTTGGGTTTAAAGATCTGTGCCAGTATTGACAGGTTGAAATAGGTGTAGGTAAAACCACTCCAGCGGTATAAGCTGCCTGCCATATATTTTCCAGATGAACTCTTCTAGTAACTTCCTTAATCATGACTGGAGCAAGCCTCTTTGACCTTAATTTCTTATGAACACAAAGAAAATTGATCTCTGCCATGTTTACAACAGTGTCTTTAGCCCTGATTCTTGCAGGCACACCGGTTATAAAAGCTACAAGCTTTTTTGAAGTTTTGACTTGAACCCCAATATGCCAACTTCTGTAATAACCTGGAGGACGCAGTGCCCATTGAAGGAAATCTTTTGAATAGTTAAACCTAAACATATTTTCATCATCCTCAACGTAATTGTTAGCAAGGAGATTGTAAACCTCTGAGCACATCTCTTCTTTATCCATGTCGCAAGTAATCCATTCGTATGGGCCAGGAAGATTATAGGGTTCTTGCTTAACTTCTGATAATGGTGTCGGTGGCTCGATTGGTCCTTCAGGTAAGCTAGGGTTTCCAAGATCCCTAAACTGCCCAACAGGTTGTGTTTCCCAAAACTTGTGCTTCTTGGAAAGAGTCATTGCATCCTGAACCTTTTGTGCTATTGCATCAATGGATGTTTCACTCTCGTTGGAGTTAGGATCGATAGTCTCGTCAGAGTTAGGGTTTTGGCTTTCACCAAGTGAAGTGGAACTCACATTGTTATCGGCCATCACAATTCTGAAACAAACAATCTAATAACTGTATCGTTAACCAGGATTAGGTCAATAAAAACACAATAATTAAGTTGATATCTTACAGAATATAACAAATATCACTTTAGCAGATTCTTGGCTATGTTAACATATACAAAAACAATTCGCCGATAGAACAAGAAATACACAGATTACCATATGATAAGAAACATTATCAGTTACCCAAATGAAATCAACAACAATAAGTGAGTAATGAAGATCTATAAATCGAAATTAGCAACAAAAGATGGAGATATGTGTATACATATAGGCATAGTTGGATGGCAATTAAAAGATTTACCTCCGATCTGGAAGTGCCGACGGTGAGGAAGGAGAGGCGGAGTAGCGAGCAAAGGAGATCTGACGATTGACGATATGAAAACTAGAGAAAGTTAAAAGCATCGGAGATCAGAATACACACTGCCTTTGTATACGTGAACAAAGAGTGCAAGTATCAAATCCTCTGTTTTTTTTTATCGTATTATGTGGTAAATTAATTAAGGATCATAGTTTTGATTCGATTTCAACTCAGATTGATTTCTTTATGATGTATAATAGGTTAGTATCCCGTGTATCATAGTTGGTCTTCGGTTTGATGATACACTGTAATGGTTTAAGTTTAGGATTATTAAGGTTTCATATTCAAATCTGATTTAATAGAGCTCGGGTTTTCTCATTGATAGTGTTTATGAGTAAGTTAGGCTTCAAGCATTAAAATCAATATAAAAAGTTAACGTCTCGTAGTAGAAAGACTCCCTCAGGTATTGGGTAGTTTTAAACATCATTCTAAATAAAATCTTGATTACTCTCCAATATATAATATAATATAATGTAGATTTATACAGGTTAAGCATTGACTGTATAGCGACTTACTATGCAACTAACATCTCATATGCAAGGAACGTCCAAAAGTTCCTTAGAATGTCATTTGATAAATAACTCGTTTGGTAGAGAGAAATAAGGAGTTGTGTGAAAAGTCATATTTGTATTTTCAAATGTGTTAATCATGTCCCTTTTGAAAGCAAATTGTGTTGTTTAAATAATGTTTAAGAACAAGATTCCTCTATCTGACAATATAAGGAAGATGACGTGAACCATCTTTTTTTTCTGATGCAGCTTCTTCGCTAGTGTTAGGAATTCGATAATAGATAGCAATTAAGCAAAACTAGTGTATTTTTGTCCTTAATTTCTTAAAACAAATATAATTTATCTCATTTCATAATTGAATCCGATGGTGGAAAAAAAGGCTTGGTTGCTATTGGCAGTAATGTTTGTTGTCACTTGGTCTATCTAGAGAGTTTAAAACTTGGTTATTTTTAGGAGCAAGTTATGATCTCTTTAAAAACGAAAAAATGGTATATGATTCTAATGTTTAATTGGACTAGAAATAGATTCTAATGTTTAGTTGTCTTGGTAGGGCTGGTGTTATTTCCCATTTTAATTTTATCCTTTTAATATGTTTTTTCTAGTATTTTGCTAGTCTTTTAATGTTATTATCATCCTTCTATAAGAATACATCTGGGAGAAAAAAAATAGAAATCAATTCACTTTTATATTTAAATATGATAACCTTTTGAAATTAGGTATTATAACAAATAAGCTCAAAAAAACTTTAAGATTTTGAGTTTAATACTATTTTATCTTTTATAATTAATTTTGTTTCTTGTTTTCTTCACATCAAGTTAATGTTATTTAAGTTTCGAAAGTATCGTCGTAACGTGTTTATACTACATACGTTTCGTGATGTATTTTACTTTAAAGAAAACAACCACAACAAACGGATTAAACCTAATAATTGTTCCATAACTGACATTTTTTTCTAGAGGGTATTGTTTATCTTCTATTTAACTTCAAAATATATCATTAGTAATAATGTTTTTACTTTAATAAGAATATTTTTGTTATCAATATAAAAGCTCATTTATTATCTAGTATGTTCTTAAAAACTGAAAAGAAAATATTATAAAATGAAAGTTGTTAATATATCGATCATAAAACCATAAATGCAACATTGATAGAATCAAGATAGCATGTAAAATAGAGTCATATCTTCACTCATCGACTTTTAAGAATTTGGATTAATAAGTCGTAGCAATTTTGTCGTTATCTATGAAAAGATTTAAGAGAAGGAGCAAGAGAAGATTTGGGTACGAGCATTCAACAACTCTTATACCGCTGATGTGTATCTTTTCAATGAACGAGGAGATAAAAAGATACATAATATATTTTGACATATATAATTTGCATCCTTTCATGCATAGTATATTCAACGTACCTAGCTATTTATAATATTACAAGAGAACTAACTACCAATCCATTACGACTACTAACGCTACTACTTGACCCACTACGACATTACTTTGACCAATGACTCAAACAAAATTAATCTTAATGATGTCATGATTCAAAGTCAATAACCAACTCATACAAATAACCATAAAAATCTCCCTCCCATGATGCCACTTGTTCCTCTGCGTTATTGATATATATATGTATATATATATATATATATTCTATACGTACTACTTTTAATCATATTTTTGCTTGAGGTCAAGTGTAGCCATGTGGGTATACATTCAAGTCCTCGGGGGTGCTTGTAATTTCGCGGATTTAAGTATTGAAAATATAACAGATTCATAACATTGGTGGCGTTTGGGAAACATATTTAAAAGTAAAATCAAATTTTGATAAACACAAAGAAAATGCACTGAATTATGTTGATAAATGCATCCTATACGTGTCATCAAAGCAGTAAAAGCATTCCCGAGGAAATCTCTCCCTCGGTTTCTCTCTCACACACAGAATACAAACACACATCCTCTCTCAAGAATTTCTAGCAGCCATTTACAGGCTTCCATAGGAATCTCAACAACTCATAGGTTTCTTCTTTACATTTTACTGATCGGTAAGCTGTTAGGAGCTTATTTTGATCTGAATTTTTCAGGTGAAACAAAGATTGGAACTCAAAAGTTGGATTTTCTTTTAGTGTTTTCTTGAACCAACCCTTGATTAGACATCATATTATTAATTTGAGTATATTAGAGTGATGAGAAGAAGGCCCAAATTAGCTTGTGAGGCTGAGAAGGGTTGCCTTAGATCCATGGAACCCGGGTTTCACGTGTTGAAATATTGAAAAAGTATCCAACTTTATAGAGTTTACGCTGCTGAATTTTTGTGGGTTTGGTTTAATTTTAATTCTTGATGTTTATTGGTGAGAATAGGATTTGGGGTTTTGTATTTTGATTTAAGAACCCTAATTTTGTGTGTTACTGTAATTCATCTGAAGGATCATTAGATCCTGTAGTGATCACCGTCTGATCTGTTGACTAATTCTTGATTCCCATTTATTTCTTAATTGTTACTTCAATTGGTTTTCAACACTGATCTCAATTAACAAAAAGGGGCCCATCTGCTTGGTGTTCTTGATGGTTTATGATGCTATTAGTGATTAAGACTAAGGGATTCATGTAGAGTTTGGAGGGTTAAGTTGATTTAATTAGCAATCTTTGTAATTAGAAAAAGAAGAGGTTAAATGGAAGAGACGCAACCTACAGTTTCCGTTACATTTAGTTTAACCAATCCAGTTTCTGAAAACTCAACACTTCAAGATAATGGTGATCTCACTCAAGTGAATCTATTTACCGAAACTACTGTTCTTCATGGAAATGGCAACAAATTAACAGAAAATGGAGTTGGTGATGAAATTATGATTCAAGAGAGCGATGCTGATGAAACTAAGTCAGTTGGGGATGAACCAACTGAAATCAACAATGAATTGTTAGCCATGAATGCGAATTCGTGTAGTTTAAAAGCATCTGTTACAGCTATTGAGGGTATAGATAACGGTCAAATAGTTGCTAATGTGATTAGTTTGGAAGCCACAACAAACGAGCATACTTTAAAAGCATCTGTAATGGCAATAGCTGACAATAATCATAGTAAAGTTGTAGAAAGTGTTTTTCAGTTAGAAAATTTACCGCTTTGGGGATGTAATTCAGTCTGTGGTAAGAGGGCAGAGATGGAAGATGCTGTTATTGCTGTACCTCAGTTTATGAAATTACCGATTAAGATGTTTGATTCAAATCATTTGGTGAATCCAAATTTGAATGATTTAACGGCTCATTTTTTTGGTGTGTATGATGGGCATGGAGGATCTCAGGTATTTCTTGAAACCCCAAAGTTTATGTTTACATAAATTTCATTAATTTAAGCATATTTAGATATGTGTTCGATTATAGTGATGCAAAGGATCAAAACTAGATATAGTTAATCAGATAATCAGAGATCTCATCGGGTGGTTGAAGCGTGTGTAAACTTTTAATTGTGACTTGAGGTTGCAGTAGCCAGTAGGTGCTTGGGTAAATGTGATTATGGTCATGGCTTTTGAGTATTTAGGGTAAATTTTATCATATTTGAACAAGTTGGTAAGTAGTTACTATAAGAAGCTGACTGTTAAATTTACTGTAAAATTATCTGATTATAGTTGGTTTTAAGTATCTGGTTTTGGTTCCCAACTTTTAAGATTTCTGATATATATCTAAATTCTACAATAATCCAATAGGTTTTTTATTTCATGACAACTCCTTACATGCTTCCTTTAATTTCATTATTTTGAACCTCAGTGATCTGGAAATCAAAATCACTAATCAACTTTTTAGCAAAAACTTTTAACTGATCATTGCAACCTGAAGTCATAATTTTCAGTATAAACACACATCCAAACACCCGCTTCAGATTCATCGATGCAGGGTGTCTGCCATGCATACCTAATGCTAGATAAGGCAAAATGGGAGTGCTGGCTGGGTTGGGTTAAGAGAAGTCATGTCTAAAATGGATACATTTTGGACACGTCAAAGCTGCTTGTTGGTTTGTGTTATCAAAACACTGGTAAAATACTATCCTTTCCTTGTATAAAGTTAGTTTATCAAATATGATTACAAGAGTCATATTGTTCCAATCATAATGTATTCTCTTAAACTTAATGATTAAGACGGTTTTATGCGTTAAACTACACTAATCATGATAGAACTTGATCAAAATTAAGACTTTAGTATTTCTTGGCATAGGTGGCCAGTTACTGTCGGGATCGTATCCATATTGCTTTAGAAGAGGAATTAAAGGTCATGAAGCAAGGATTGGACAAAGGGGCGGTCAACGACAGTGTACAAATTGGTTGGGAAAAAGCTTTCACTAATTGCTTTCAGAAGGTAGATGCTGAAGTTGGTGGGACCACAACTTCTGAACCGGTGGCTCCAGAAACCATAGGGTCCACTGCTGTGGTAGCGTTGATCTGTTCATCACATATTGTTGTTGCGAATTGCGGTGATTCTCGAGCTGTCCTTTATCGGGGCAAAGAAGCCATAGCTTTATCAAATGATCATAAAGTAAATACCTTTTCTTTCTTTTTTTTGATAATTTATGTTAACATATTGTTTTTCAGTTTTTTGCTTTACTTACTAGTGTACTTTTATTATTGTCTTGTTTCAGCCATTGCCCCTTTTATTGTATATTTAAGTCGTTAGAAGATGGTTTTGTCCGGTTTAGGTCATTATGTGACGTGTTGTAAAACTTTATGTCCCGTTTGGGTCACCGTTAGAAGACCATACAAAATATATTGATGTAAACGAGACAAATACTCACTTTTAACGACTTAAATGCATTAAAAATGTACAATTATTAAAACGGGACAAAAAATGTAAAAGTAGATGTTAGTGCAGAAAAGAATCTGTTGTTTTTTTCTGGATCTAACTTGTTGCTTGGATGCCTAATTATTTAGCCGAACAGGGAAGATGAATATGCAAGAATTGAGGCAGCTGGAGGCAAGGTTATACAATGGAAAGGACACCGTGTCTTTGGCGTACTTGCAATGTCAAGATCTATTGGTGAGTCACAATATATGTAGAGGTGGTAGAATGGGCGGGGCGGGTAAGTGGTCTAAGCAGGAAACTTCTTAATGGGTGGAAATGGATCAATTTGGGTTCCTTTTGACCCTAAACACTCCTTATTCAAAATTTCCAAATCATAATAAGTAGCTTGTCAAATATGATTACAAAAGTATATTATTTTAGTAATAATGTATTTTTTGATAACATGTTAGTGATTCAGAAGGTTTATGCATTACAAGTACTATTTGGGAATTTTCCATATTTGTTGAATCTTTGGCTTGTTTTTTTAGCTTAACTTTTTTATATGTTACCATATTTACCTGTTAAAGAAAAAATTGTGTTGTGTTGACCCGAAACACCATTAGTCCAAAATTGTATTAATAACTAGTTTGTAAAGTATTACTACTAAAACTATATTATTTCAATAGTGATCTAATTTTAGGAATATAACAATTTCGAAGCTTTTATGCCAAAAATATATTTTAGGCAACTTTTGACTCGTTTTTTCAGCCAACTTCTTTGTATGTGACATGTTTAACTGTTATCTATAAAACATAACCTAGATTGGTTGAAAGTACGCCATCTAAAATTTACATATATAGCCGATATGTCATGTTGAATCCGTTCCTTTGTTTCATCTTTTGGTGTGGTTATCAGGTGATAGGTATTTAAAACCATGGATAATACCTGAACCAGAAATCACATTCACAGCTAGAGTCCGAGAAGACGAGGTTCTTATATTGGCAAGTGATGGATTGTGGGACGTAATGTCAAACGAAGAAGTATGTGAAGTTGCAAGAAAAAGGATATTAATCTGGCATAAGAAAAATGGCGGGAATAAAGTCGAACGAGATCATAAGGGGGTTGATCCTGCAGCACAAGCAGCAGCAGATTACCTCTCAGCATTGGCTCTACAAAAAGGAAGCAATGATAATATATCAGTTATTGTTGTGGATCTTAAAGCTCAAAGAAAGTTTAAAACAAAATCTTGATTTTGTTTGTTAATTGGTTGGTATTTTATGATGGTATAGTTTTCATAGAAGACAAGTGGGTCTTCTGATTTTCTCATTGTTAGCCCATTCGTTTTTCATATGGGCTTTGAATATGTGTAATGAGAATACTATTACAGTATTATAATATACCGTATGGAGACTGGTTACTACTTCAGTGATATATGCTATTATCTTTTGTTTTGTGCTGCGTGCAATGAAAACTGCATATTGTTCTGTAGCTCAAAAAGCAAGAAATAAACCAATATACCTCCATTTCCTTCTTCAAAACCCATCACAAATATAAAGCAGAAAGTAACAAACTTTTCATTATTTTAGCATTAAAAAGTCTTTTTTATTCATCTTGCAACAATCTTAAAGGTTTTATACTATGACGACTAGTTATGAGAACGTTTTCCACTTTTCCTTATATTCTTCACAGTAATATTTGTTCAAAGAGTTTCTTCTTTTTGTTGTAATAAATCTTTATTTCTTATGGTACTTTGAGATATCATTTAATATCGTTGCAGCATGAGACAATCTCACTGCCATTTATATATTTACCATTGGCAAATTTGGCATAAATCACAAGATTAATAGGTTGGTAGATTCAGATCTATTAAGGAAAGAGGAGAACATCAATCTTCACCAGCCTTATAGTTTATCATCCAATATCCATATAAACATACCAATTTTTATATAAATAAAACTATTTTCATAAAAAGCCAACTTTGTTTGGGGAAAAGTATGCAAACCATACAGAAAAGACCCATTTGAATTCTTGGACTAACATGATGATGCATAGTTTAGTTTCGACAGTATTACTGACCTAATTATAAAGCAACTGAGGTCAGTAACCAAAATACACATAAAACAGAAGTTTTAGAAACATCAGTAAACACAACTTCCGACAAGAAAAGTTAGAAGAGTATCAGAGTACACAGTTAAGAGACTTAAGTACAGCTCCAACTACGGTCGGGCTCTTTTGTTGCTGCATGATGGACACTTGTACTGCTTAATGTGCTCAGCTCTTGCTGGGGTGATCTTCACACACTTACCATGAAACCACTTTTCGCAAATGTCACAGCAAATCCAAAACTCGTCTGATGCATAATTCTCACCACATGCCCCACATAAGGTTTCTCCATGCTCATCCTCGTCATCTTCCTCCAACCCCTCATCGTCATCTTTCATTGCTGGTGGTGGTGGTGGCTGCTGCTTCGGGTACTTCCCCTGAGATTCTGGGTCCCGCTGTTAATTCAACCAAAGAAAAATCATTAGTCCAAATTTAACAGCTAGAGTTGGTCAAATGGTTGCAAATGGGCTGTCCGAAAGGTTGGGTAACAGATCTAAACAGGGTGACAGATCTAAACAGATCATGTCAGCCTGCAAACAATTTATCGTCTTTATTACACATAACTAAAGTATTACTTATGATAAAGAAAACTATGTTACCAAACTACCGATCTGACTTTGAATAAAGCAATTAAAGAGATCATAAGCATTTAAATATATTTCAGGGTTGTGTCTATCTTTTTCTCATTAGGAAAACATGGAGTAAGTGAATATTGTGTCAGATTAGCACTTCGAATGATAATAAAAGAACGTTCACCCCTCTTTAACTAGTTTTAAAAAATAACCATGAAACACATATATATGGCGTCTATGCCTTGCCAGCTTCAGGAAACCAAGCCCCATTTGACTTCCATTTTAACCAAATAATTAGAGTTCACCATTTTGACCCGAATCAACCCATTTTCCCGTAACACTACTCATTCTAGGGTTAACTCGTTATATCAGACAGCCAGAAAATTTAATTTTTTGCCAGAAAATAGTAATAAAATCCCCTTTTACCACTTTGGAGTTTGACTTGGATTTGGTGCTACTGTGATTAGAGACAGCAGTTTTCTCCTTTTGGTTTTTCTTTGCAGTGCCACTTACAACCTCAAAAATTGTAGGGAGATCATTTATCATGTTAAAAAGTCGCTTCCTGCATCATTGGAGAAAAAACAAATTTCAAAAAACTTGGCTTACGGTAATTATCAGCAAAGATAGAAGAAACTGACTAAACTTATGCTGTGCTACAAGATTTAATGTGAAATAAATAAAAGAACTGCTTTGTTAAGAAATAGCTTCAGGGTTAAAAATACAAGAGATTTCCAGACCATACATGTTCCATAACATGTATAGTATTTCTCAACTTTAAAAGACTAGGACATACTCTAAACATTATTTTCTTAAATAGCAAGCTTCTTGAGTAATTTATACGTGAAATCACAGTAACATCTCAGATAAAAGAAAATTGAACATATCTGTGTCATCCTTTTAAACTAAAAAGCATAATATTCGACTTTCTAATGCATATATGAAATAGAGTAAAATATGACGACTTGAGGTCAAATATTTTTTGCCAAGAAACATTAAGGAAACGCGTCTAAGAAGTAGCCTCATTTTCTTAATAATGGCTGTCTTTCTGATACTTATTGAAAGAGAAATAGCAAAGTCTCAATAAGTTCAATGTTTCAAATATACACAATTTAATAGCAAAAAAAAAATAAGAAACAAAATTTTCATCCTGAAATCCAATTAGTTAACTGAAAAGACTTCTTTTTTGTATAGTAATATAACAGATATTAAAGAGTTTCACCTATCAGCTTTATCAAATCCAAATCTGGCACCAAAATAGAATGCGACAGAAAGCAACCAAGCGTCACTATGAACAGCAACCAAAGATAACCAATCTTTTTCTTGCATTCCATCTCTAGCAAAATTGATACCCAACGCTGGTTCAGGGAGTTCTGGTGGGACCTCTTCAGCAGGCAAATTGACCTCCCATTGCTCACTTGGAAAACCATACAAGCACAAATTCTCCTTTTCTGAACAGAAAATTTGCAAAACATTCCATATGAAAAAAGGGAACAATAACAATAATAATTAAGTACCATGAATAAGACCAAGAAAATAATGTTACTCTCTATCTAGAAATGAAAACTCATCTCTTTGCATGTAGCGGTAGAGTAAATGAACAAATGATGAACGTATGAGAAATCTTTGAAGAACGTTTTATTTGTAATGAGGATACTACATAATGGATTTTGCAAACTGAAGTTCATTAAATCTTGTAGCTTTTAATGCTAAATCTTGTGTAAAAGCACTGATAACTCTATAAAAACATTGAAACAATGAATAAACAGAATCTAGTGGTGATACATGCGAGGAGCAAGATAGTCATTAAAAAAACATGGAGATGTATTTAAGACGTACACGACAAAAAACACAAAGACATGGAGATATATTATCAATGTATAGCTTATTAGATCATTACACAAGAACACAATTAACATGACTTTGGAAGCAAAAAAAGGCTTTTAGCTATCAAATTTTCATGACAAATACTAAACAAGTTCAATTCATGATTAGCTTAAACATTAAGGTCAAAAAGATATTGATTCATGCATATCCAGCATAGATGTAAAGTACAAATGCATGGTCTACACCTCTCGTTATTAAATGAAATAATTTAACTTAAATGGTTCTTATGGGTATCTATGAACATACTTTTATCATAACTATGAGCTGTGATACCCACCAGGAGATGTGAACGTCTCCAAAAATATTGTATCCTACTATCTTATATTGCAAATGGTTTTAATGAGAGGATACAAGAAATAAATGCTTTTAAAAGATATAGTTCAAAATCATATGCAATCACTCAAAATGGTTGTCTGATTAAAGACAAGCGCACTTCCGATGAAAGTGACCTAATGATAACAACACTTCTCCATATGGATATTACAAAAAGACTCAAAATTAGAACGCAATCCAAAGTCACTTATGAAATTAAGGAAATATTCAGGAGTTAGGCAATGCAGATTAGGCTAGAAATACTCAAATACTAATTTAAAAACTTACAGAAGTCCAAAACTAACCTAATGAAGAAAATTATAGAATTTTATAGAACCACGTGGATCCCACTAGAGCACCTTCCATGCTTGAAATTTTTTTACGTTCTTCGGTTACATACGGAAAGATAGAAATAAAATGACCACAATTTTAGGAATTCAGTTAATCTTGTTAAGTATAGGTGCTTTTGTTCTGGTATTTAAGGCTTCGTCTATCACTGCTGGAAGCCACCCACCTGCGGTTACATTGGTGGAAATCTACGGTCTACCAAAGCTAGGCAGATAGATAGACTGCTTTCTTGCTGCTAAGGGAGAGCAGAAAGAGAAATTTTTTGGTTTTAACCAGTGCCCCTCTTTAGATATGCAGGTACTACAACAGTCCTCTCACTACCAACCAACAGACGTCATCTGGATGGGTCTTTCTGGTATCAACAAGGAGAAAAAACTACTTAATGAAAACAGAAAGTAACCATGGCTCTTGGTGGGCCACTTATTGAACAAGGTCGTATGGTAGGTCCAGAATAACAAAAGCATGACAGGGTGAGGACAATGTTGAGCGAAGACTATAGCGAAGTAAACATAGGGTCTGTCTCAGCCATGACTTTGCATGAAAGGATGCTCTAGCAAGAAAAAAATGAATTTGATTGCCATTCATCCAGAGACCAAACATCTGTTACGGATATTTGGCGAATACTTATATAACCCACAGATTTATAAAATTGACTAATTTGTATAAAACCACAGGATTACAAAACTGACAAGTTTGTACATAGAACCCACATAAGAAGGTTCGATATATCTGAAGATGCAAGTAATGATGTAACAGTGGGCACTACAAACTGCAAAAAGAATAAAAGACCATATATAGATAAGATGCCAATTCGAAGATGCATCAACCCAATCAATTATAGATGCTTTTAGTAAAACAAGACACTGAAATGTGACCCTTTTTTTAATTTCAATTTTAGCTAAGCGCATGAAATTGCGATGCAGGAAAAGAGAGATTATTGAATGAAACAAACAGACGATTGATGAAAAGAATAGAGAACCCTAACCAGGATCACACTGCTGGTAAAATTCTTCAACCTCTGCAACGATAATCAATAGAGAAAGTGGGTGAGCAGAGCAATAAAGAGACGAACAGAAAGCAAACGGAATAAGGGTAAAAGAAAGGTAATCTGACCGGTGGTGAGTGCTTTGATCATTCCGGCACGGCGACCTTTGAAATCCCTAAAAACCTCTTCCACCGTACGAGGATTGTACTGTGCTGCTGCTCCTCCTCCTCCCTCCATGTGAAGATTTTGAGAAACGGAGGAGGTGATTGTTGTTCAGTAGCGAATTACAGAGAGAGATGGAAATGGGGGATTTGAATGTGATGATAATGCAGGGGTTTAACTACAATTGATTTACGGGTGATAAGTCCGAGACTGAAATCAAAATCCCAATTTTGGAATTTATCTTCTTCTTTCAGTAAACGGTGCCCTAATTTCAGATGAGCCGATGGGTTACCATCATCTTAAAACATGCCTGTTAAACGTACCCATTAACCCGTTTAGTTGATGTATCAAGATTTTAATGATTTTGTTTCACTAAACCGATAATTTAACGCACGGCCGAGCACGCGTTACGAAAGTAACATGTGACACATGATCAAGTACATAAGAGAAAAACGTATAAAAATATGATTAATCAATTCCGAATATTTAGAAAAAGATTTTTTTTAAAAAAAAACCGTCGTATCAACATTTTCAGGATTCATGAAAAAATAGGATTTGTTGTAGAATAAATATTAAAAAGCACAACTAAGTAAATAGTATGTTATATTTGTCAAGGCATATAAAAATTAGTTTGGAATTGAAGATAGTGATTTTTTAGGTTCGGAATTAAAAATATGAATATTAATATGCACATGACTTTGTTTCATTACAAATTTGGTTTTTTTCTACTTCAAGTATCTTGGTGTTTCTATTGATTCAAACACCAAGTCTTTTCAAGAATTGGATGTCAGTGGTTAAAGCTTTCCAATCTAGGCTTTCGGTTTGAAAAGTAAAAACTCTATCAATTTGTGGTCGACTTACGATTATCAAGTCGATGTTGTCTTCCAACCCTTTTTGTTTTTTGATTATTTAGTGCTTGTTGATTGATAAGTTGAAAGGTATTTATATGAGGTTTACGGGCCAGGGACAATGATTTATCAAACCGAAGGGTTCAGAGGTTTGAGTGTTGGTTTGTGTCACACTCTCAAATTCCATGTGTGGAGTTTTACCGCGAGGCGTGTGACAAACCAGGATCTCAAACACGGTCATATCAAACGACACTATATGAATTTAAATAAACGTTTGAACTTTAATCAGAGTAAACATAAACAAAATAAGCATCAGTGCGAAAGCGTAAAGACGAATGTAAACCAATACTGAAAGTTCCCAAAGTACTATGCCAAAATAAAATGTTCAAAGTAAAATAAATGAGTTTGATGATGCATGTCCTGAGTGCGTTCATTAACTGTGCAATATGAGTTTAAGCGTTCCTGTGACCTGAGAAAACATGCTAAAGTGTGTCAACATAAAGTTGGTGAGTTCACAGGTTTAATAACAGATAAGAATGTTTGTAACTGTTCGAATGGTAAAGTAATTAAAGCATATCGATAGGTAGCTAGCCTATAACGAGTT
>BJCM01259353.1:0-37365 GCA_018326385.1 Flaveria bidentis
ATAAAGATTAAAAAATCAAATTAAATTCAAAATTAAATTAAAGTAAAAATTAAAACGCATGTAAAAAGAAAAAGCGAGAAGTATTAAAAAAGTATGTGATTAAAGTAAAAAGTTAAATAAAAACAAAAAAAATAAAAATACAACGGAATAATCATTCATAATATTCAAAATAAATATTGAAAAAATCATATTAAAGTTAAAAAAATAAAAAAATGGTTTGATTTCATTTTTCTTTTTTTGGATTTATACTTTCAAAAGGTTTTTGGATTCTTCGATTTAAACATGACATATGAACTTTATCAAAAATAATTATAAAAAATAAAAATTTTCGCATACTTTTCATTTTCTATTTTTATATGCATTCTATTGTTACTTTTATTTACTTTTTAAAATTGGTTTGATTTTTTAACCTTTATACTATTTTTTAACGATTATTGAATTTCTTTATTAAAGTTTATTTGAATCTTTTAAAATTTAATTTAATTTCTTAATTTTATTTGATTTTTTTAGTTTTTTTACTTTTTGGGGAAAATTGCACAATTGGTCCCTGTGGTTTGACTATATTGCATATTTAGTTCCTATATCGTTAAAAACTAACGGATACTAACGGTGGGGACCAAATTTGCAACAAACTTCCAAATGTTTGGACTAAGTTTGCAATTTTAAAATTTAGAACCACAATTTGATCAAACCACGACTATTTTTGCAATTTTCTCTTAACTTAATCTTGAAGGTCTTGTTTTTCTTCGAAAACCCCTCATTAACTTTCAACGTGACAACTTCACCCCTTGAATCTCACTCAACCCATTTGACTCCCAAGATCTACTCCTCCGCAACCCAGATCGTCGATCACCGGAAAAGCCCTAGAGACCCCCACCATCTGTCTGTATAGTTTCATAATTGGATTACGTCGGTCGAATCCATCATTGAGCCCTAGATCGAATCACCTATAACTACACTATCCGGCGATCATGAGTTCTCCGGCAGTAAGTGTCTCTTCAATCTCGTATAAATCTCATCAATTTTTACATTTTTTCTAGTACATTTAACCTAAATAGAGTTAGTTTTGTTGAAATTTTGACTAGACCACAACGAATTTACGCTTGTGATTTGTTATTTGATTACTGGGTGGCAGGGTGCGAACTTGTTTACAGGGTTTACGAGGCTGTGTAAAGGGTTAGTGGTAGTACTTGTTTGTGGACACATTGCTGTTCAGATCTTTCCTTCCGTCCTTACTTACGTTGCTTTAATTCCTGCCAGGTAATCTTGATTTCTTTCAATCATGCAGCTGTCTGATTTTCGTATTGCTATTGAGCTTGATTGATTGCTATAGCCGAAGTATGGTGAACATAGGGAAATTCTTTTATTATTTGTAGATCCATTAGGATGATTAGATAGCTGATATGGGGATAGTGAAAGATTTAGGACATTCACACTATTTGTTTACCATTTGGTGTAGAGGAAGTTATACAAAAGGAAATCGATTATGGTATGTTGAAAATAAAATACTGTTTTGAATGTTCATATGAAAGATGCCATGATGAAATCAGCTCTAGTAATTTCTGTATATATGATAGCACCAAGGGCCAAGTCTTCTTTTTGTGGGATTGATATTGCTCAAACTTTTAGTTCTACCATGGACATTTGTACATACACACCTTTTTTGATTACAATGATCACGTTTAGGCTTTGGATCTGCTGCATAGCTTTTTTTGGATGTTTTTGAACACATTCATATTTGTGAAGTCGGATTTTTCTTATTCACTTATTTATTTAAAGCTCCATATCGTAAATAAACTTCTTCAAGTATGCATGTTTGTGAGAGGCCTATGAGAAATACTACTAGTGGCCTTCAGGACTTTTAGTTTTTTACACAGATTTGGACTTCTGATCTCAAAGTCCTCCTTTTTCTTCTTTAAGGTTCATATATCATGTTTTAGTTGCATGCATGTCTTCGTATGTGGAGCCTTTGAAAATTTTAATTTGTAATTCATACTTCAACATCTTACAGCCTGACTAATGCATGGACATCTCTATGTATAAAATATAATTATTATTTTATATAAATAAACAGGCTTTGAACTGTATCAGATGTGTTTGTCATAAGTTGCACAAATGTGATAGTCTTTTACCAACTTCATTTAATTTGGGTCAACACATAACTTTTACTAAAAAAGTGACTCTACATTTTAAGCTGGTTCATCATCTTGCTGCTCTTAGAGTGATAATAGGCACTTATAATAGCAGTTCTAGAAGACATAATTTAAAAGCCAGATTTAGGCACTTCTTCTTGATCAACTTTATTTGTTTGAATTATAGTGGCAATCCCCATGGTATTTATCTAAACACAGAAATGAATTGATGTTTATTACGAAGTCCCCTTAATTACACAAAGTCATATATTTCCAACTCTATGCAGTTCACAAATTTTGCAATATCTAATTGAATAATTAAGCTTGTTAATTTACATATACAACCCGATTACTAATTCTGATATTTCCCATGTCTTGCTATTTATATATTACAGGACAATTCCTTTTGGTTGGAATCTCATAACAGCTGGCTATATTGAACAAACAGTACATGGGGTATGCACCATTTTTCTTTTTTCTTTTTTTCAAAAAGAAGATAAAACATATTAGGACAATTTAATGACTTCTGTCTGTTCCATGCATTCATGAAATTTTCAAACAGGTTCTTAGCAGCACTATTGGTCTTCTTTTCATTGGGAAGCTTCTTGAGCCCATCTGGGGTTCTAGAGAATTCATGAAGTTCATTTTCATTGTCAATTTCTTGACCTCTGTGTGCGTGTTCATTACAGCCATCTCCTTGTACTATGTAACAATGCAGGAAAATTATCTGTAAGTAATGTGGAATCCTATTACCACGCTTTTCACTTGTGTGCTTTTGGTCTTCCAATCTTCCTTTCAAAAATTGACCCGATAGATGTGAATTTAGATCAACATAGGTCTGATAATTATGTGTTCTCTTTTGGCAGTTACATGCCTCTTTCTGGATTCAGTGGGGTACTTTCAGGGCTCTTAGTCGGTCTCAAGCAGATCATTCCTGACCAAGAAATTTCTCCATTAAAAATTAAAGCAAAGGTACCAAAGCATATGAAATGGAGTGGCAATTCCTTTTTACTTACGAATGAGTTAGTTCAGTTACTGTCTTATCTTTAGTGGGTCAAACGCGTAAATAAAAAGAACAGGTTGAACTGTTGAAGGAAACAGGTCCAACTAATTGAAAGTCACCCAAAGTGTATTTTTAGTTTATAAAGATATCTAACTTGTTTTTTCAAAAAGAGATATTACTATTGGAATAATATAGTTTCATATATATATGTAACAAACTAATTATAAATAAAAAATTACTAAAAATATTGGGAAACAATTGTTAAGGGCAAACTCATCCCAACGCCCCCATTTGTTACCTCTGATATGCAAGGGATCATTCTGTTACCTTACCAGAATGCAACTTTTGATTGTCTGAGATCATAATTCCTTTCTTTATTCCAGAAGCATAATTTTTGTTGTGCACCTTTTTTGTATGTGTTATGCAGTGGTTGCCATCCATCATGTTATTGTTGGCTATTGTTATTAGCTTCTTTGCAATAGAGCCAGCTACATACCTTCCAATTTTGATATTTGGCACATATATTGGTTGGATTTACCTCAGATACTTTCAAAGGAAACAAGAAACAGGATTTAAGGGTGACCCAAGTGATGAATTTTCTTTCTCTACTTTTTTCCCAGAATTCATAAGGTAATTCAAGAACTCTCTCTCTTTTATTATTATTTTTTTCTGACCTTTTCTCCAATAAAAGTAGACCATGTGGTGTGGGAGAGCATATGTAGTCACTTTCCTGTGTTGTACTGTCTCCACACCATGAAAATTGAAAAACAATAGTATCTTTTTGGTGTATTCGTTTAAATATATAAGCCCTTTAATTGTGGCAACATAAAGTGATGATGTGGAGCTAATGTAATATTAAGAGTTTTATAACATGACCCCAATGTGTAAATACACCATTGTAACTAATATGGATCAATTTTGGCCTCGTGGGATTTACCTGTTAACACTTTTGTTTTTAGAACCTTTATAAATAGTTAATGTTGTGAATATGACTATAAAACTGCATTACTACAATAATTGTGTTGTTGTAATGATTAAATGATTTAGGATGTTTAATGCATTTAGAGCTTGATTTGAGCGACTTTCGACTAATTGACCAGCTTGGTTCATTTCATTTGAGCTTGGTGGTTTTGCAGACCAGTGATTGATCCTATGGCTTCAATATTTGATCGTATGCTTTGTGGAAGATCTGAAGCTTCCAATGATGCTAGGGGCTACACGGTTGGTAGTGTTCCATTGCCTGGTTCTGATCCCATTGAGGCAACTAGGAGAAGGTAACTAGCTACACTAATGTACTCCTATTCGTATATGCAACTTGCATAGAGACTACAAATTGATACAATCATCAAAACTATAATTAATTCCAACATAGCACAACATTCAAGTCCAAAGTATTAGGTTCCCTTTAGGGGTGGCAAAATGGACAAATCGGGCATCAGTATGGTCTTACTTGTGTTTTATTGGTCGAAATTCTTTTTGTCCAGTTTTTATAAGTAATTTATGTGTAAACTATGATTACAGAGAATATATTATTACAATGATGATCGAATAGATCAAATATGGTGCCTTTAGTAGGTTGTGAGCATTAAAAATTAACTTTGAGCAACTTGGTCAATGTACTTTTTCCTTTTTAGCTAAACTTTCTGATTTAACAATTTCCATTAGTGGTCAAATATAACCTTGAATTGACTTGTTTATATGTAAGTGCTTGTAAATTGCCACCTCTAGTTTCCTTGGTAAGTCCATTGTCATCAAAGAAAGAGATACGATGGGCCAAAATTAACAAGAGTTGATACAAAAAATGCAGGGAAAGGGGTGCCCGAGCATTAGAAGAAAGATTGGCAACAGAGAGGTTGATTGCTGCAGGTGCGAAGAGTAAGACCAATGAACCCGAAAGAGATGCAACTGACAATGTTTAGTTATATTTTGAAATCAGAAGTTGTTGATTTTGTTTATGTGTAACTATTCATCTATTTTGTTTGCTTCGGACATTTTTGGATCACAACAGTTAAATCTTTAGCTTGCGGACCTTGGATAATCTGCCCTTAAGAAAGATTCATCGTCTTTTGTCTCCTCTGGACAGTTTGCAATGCAATTACAGTTTAAGAATATTATCATACTTGAATGAATTCATGGTGTAGTCTCTGTATAAGTGATTAAGCATGAGAAACTCACCAACTAATGAAATGTAAAAATTGTCAGCTTTAAATCATCAAATTTGCAAAGTCAAACCATTTAAACTGGCGGGTCCGGGTGACCAACCCAACCAAGTGGTTTGCTTTGTCCATTTTTATTAAACTGTATGAAAGGAACTAAGATCTTTGATAAACTGGAATTAGAACTAACAAGGTAGCCAGCCCGATTTCGAGCAGGGCAAATCTTTGATTACGCTAAGAACCAAGTAAACATACAATCTAGCCTAAGAAAATAGAAATGCAAAAACTAGCTATTTAAATTAATAAGACGTGGGAGTTGTGGGTCACCCTCATTCTCTTCACTTTTGAATGCTTTCCCTTCAAAACGTGACCAGGAGTTGGGTACGTATCAATGCAACCTGCCTGGAGAATAGACTTGCCCTCACGTCGGATGACAAAGAACGGAACTCCTGGTCCAGCAGTGTGCATCTCAACAGATTCAACAGTGAGGTGTTGGAAAGTAGCCTCTTGTTGGTCGGCTAGTGGCAACCCCTGCACTCCTTGCCATCAATGGTGAACACAAGGGTCATATTTTGCCAATTTGCTTAGATGGTAATAAGATTTGCCAACCAGTTGATTCCAAGCACCACATCAGCCCCTCCTAAAGCAAAAGTGTAGAGGTCTTGACTCACCTGAAGGCTACCGAGCTGAAGTGTAATTTTTTTACAAACACGATTGCACCGAATAACATTGCTATTCCCGATCTGAACACCAAACGGGTTAATAAACTGTGTAGTGATCCGTAAGTCGCTCCCTAGCTTATCTGAGATGAAGTTATGTGTAGATCCACTGTCAATTGAGACTAGAACTCTGATTGTTCAAGGATCCCTTTAATCTTCATTGTAGTTGTTGATTGACCAAAGAGGGCGTGTAAGCTAATCTCTACTAATTTTTTGGGGGCTGCTTCCTAGTGTTTTTCCTCCATATCATCCATGAGCTCGATCAATTTAAGGGCCATTGTCTTGCACTTGTGCGTCGATCCATACTTGTCACCACACTTAAAACATTCGCCCTTCAAGAATCGGTTTTGTTTTTCTTTATTTGGTTTTTTATTAATTATTATTTAGTTTTGAATGGGCCAAGGACCATTATTGTCTTTGTTTATTTGTTGGTGGATGTTCTTTGTAAGTTGACTATTTGATTGAATGAGTATTTGACCTAGTCAAGGCTTCTGGGAATGCATCCAGAAATCGGTTTCCTTCTTATCTCTCTATTTCTTCTTCCTAACTCTATCAAGGGTATCAGAGCCATACGTGGTGCTACTGTAGCAGAACTCTCATGGGAGGAGTACGTATGGGCCATCTCGACCCGTTTGTCCAATGCGATGTTTGAGGTCCCGTTAGAAGAGATAGCTTCCCTCTCTCAGACGGGTTCGCTTCAGGAACTAAATACCACCTTTAACGTGCTGTTGCACAAGGTAACACTAAGTGAAACTCAGGCTATCAGCCTCTATCTCAAGGCGCTTAAACCCGAAATATGAGGTCCGGTGAACATGTTTAAGCTGCGCACCTTGCATGAGGCATACGAGTTGGCAAAGATCCAAACACTTAACAATGACAACCTGGATGGTGTACCTCCAACCGGGTCGGTGGAAACACAAGGCACAACTCTACTTCAAGAATCACACCACCCACCAATACTTATCATGTTCTAAGCTTACATTCTAAGCCATAAAAACACAATCATAACATCATAAAACACATACATAGCCCAAAATCAAACCCCACCCACAACATACACATATACACATATATGGGTATGGAACCCAACTTTATAAAAATATTTATACATGCATTTCCAGCCCCAAAATAGATAAAAACATGTAAACAGGGGGTTCTAAAACTCACCTTAGCAGCTCTTTGGGTAAGACGTCTTCAAACCCATTTGCGAATCGAGTTCAAACACCTAAAACCCACCGAACACACCCAACCGAACATACAAACACACATAGTCATATAATCAAGGCAAGGCTAGTAAAGAACATCTTAAAACCATGAATTCTTACTTTGAATTCAATCTTTTTCTTCCTGGCCTTCAAAATCCCGAAAGCTTTCTGCTCCTCTTTGCTTTCTCTCTCTAAAATCCGAATGATATGTGATGTGTGTGACATATGAGCGGCCATACCACCTTATTCCCAACTTTTAAACCTTTTTGTCCTTTTGACACTTTATACCCCTTAACTTGGATAATATATCTTTTCTTTCTTTTTCTTCACTTTATTCTTTTGTTTGATTCTTAAAAAAAATAACCGGGTATTACACTTTTCAAATTTGAGAGACACTAAAGTGCGATGAGTGAAACTCACTGTTCTTCATCAATCATCATCACCATTACCAAACTTGTGTTCTACGATTCATTTCATCTTATTGTCCTCAGTTTCGATTCACTACAACTATAGTATTGAACAAAAGGTGAAAATCTTTAAACTTTGTGACCTAAAATTATCGGACTTATGAAATAATAATGAATATAGAACCCTAGGTCAAGAAAGGAAACTCAAAATTAGACGATTTAAGAAATGATCATCATTTTCGACTACAATGAACATATTAACTAAAAAGAATAACAACCAGAAATTGAATTTCAAAATCATGTTCATCGTATGAACAGAGCATTGCGAATGTTGAAAATGTTGAAATCAAAACTTGAATCTAAGAGTTGAAAAGAGGTTAAAAACAACAAATATGATCTCTCCAAACATGAAAAACAAAATAATAGTGATTACTCATGATAACATCAAGCTTTGGAATGATTACTATGGAACAGTACCTCCAAACAGTCAATTTTGACCATCAAAATTCAAATTGATGAAACTTGCTTGATGTATGCTTTACAATCTGATAAATATTTCCAATAATCTAACTCACGTGCCATTAATGCAGTGTACATGGCAAATATCACCTGAATCGAGCTCCACAATGCCAGCGGTTATCTAGACCCTAATGTACCTGAGGCTAAAGATCTCAGAGACATGATTAGATTCATTTCTACTACCATAGTGGCTCATGCAATCACAATTAGACCTGCCATCTATGAAAGATTCATAAGGTCTTTCTGGAGCATTATTGTTGTGATAGAGATAGATGGTGGAAGAACTCTGTCTGGAAGGATAAATGATGATCATACTCTGACCATCACTGAACAAATTGCGAGACAGTGTCTATAGTTTGGTGATGATGCTAACACCCCTCTAGAGCTTGAAGATGATAAAATCACTACTTTCTTTGCCAACATTGGTTATGAGGGAGGATATGAAGGGAAGTAGATTGTAAAAGGCCTAGTTGACTTACAATGGAGGTTCCTCATTCACCTTTACCAACATTGTCTATCAAAGAGGAAGACCAGATGGAATGACATTCCAATAATCACATCATCTGCCATATGTGTTATATGCACTAATAGGCCATTTAACATGTCTACCTATGTGTTTAATGGTCTGGTTTCCAACATTCAGGAAGGGAGAAGACATATGTTTCTAATGTATCTAAGGTTCTTACAATGTCTCATTAATAAAGCATTTCCTGACATTGTACCTGAAGGTCCGGTGATGGATATTCCTTATTATGATGCTAAGTCATACAAGTACATCAAAAAAAAAGAGATTTCAAGAGCATTTATAGTGGAACCCACTCTCCTTTGTTGCCTTGGATGCTTCAATAGATAAATGCAGAAAAACATGGTGAAGAACAAGAGGTTCTTGTTGATGAGCCAATTCAAGAAGAAGAACCAATTTCCCATGATAAGCAAACTGCTGATGAGCAAGTTGTAGAAAGTGATGAAGGACAAAGGACAGTGTCACCCCAGGTTGATGTAGGGGTGATCTTCACACTGGACCATCTATTCATGACACTAATGTAGCCTCTCCTTTCATGCCCTACCTATACCATCACCATAAAAACTACCAATCCCTTCACCATAATCACAACCCATCATCTCTCCACATACATCACCCATACACTCACCTTATATTTCAACAATCCATCACTCACCTAAATCTCCTGTTTACTCATCCCCTGCTTCAACTAGGCCTGTTGAGTATGGTGACTCTGCCAGCTCTTTAGAGGAATCTAAATCATCATCTGATGATGAGGATCATCATAGGAAAATGCCTGTTAGGCAAGCTATTTCTGAGGTTGTTCCTTCTGAAAGTGTTGTTGAATCATGTTGATACATCATGTTCCTAGTTTATGTTCTTAATGTAAAGGCTTTCATTTCTTACATATGTGTAATGTAACTATTCAATGAAATATTATATGCTTTTGATGTTTATTTGTCTTTGAATATATCATATTATCTTTGTATTTGGTATAATTCATATATTTGAACATCTTATATAGGTTTGAGGTTGTTGTACATAGTTCTAAGTCAATAATGATTGAGAACTGTGCTCAACTTAGTCGGGTGGTTATTCATGCTAATGGACCATACGCACTAATGAATCATGCTTATGGACCAGTCACACGACTAAACTAGGAGACTAGATCAGTTGTATGACTAAGACATAATATTGATTCAGTCGCACAACTGAACCTTTAGTCGTGCGTATGAATCATCTGCATGAGTCAGTCGCACGACTGAACCATGCTAATGGTTCAGTCATACGAATGAAAACTACAAACCTATACATTCCACATAATTGTGGAAAAACTAAGACTTCGAATACTTACAAACCCTAGCCATCCAGAGCATTGTAAACAACCAATCCAACTTCATAGTTTGTTCCCGATCGATTTCTAATCAATTCTTAACGTTTGTTTCATTGTTAGTTCCATCAGGTTGTCGTTCTCACTGATTGGATCACCAGTTAAATAGGATTTTGCACTATTTGATCTGGTCTCATGCAGAATCCATTAGTACTGTGTACGAAAACAGTCCTAACAAGTGGTATCAGAGCTTTGGCTCGTGATTTTGTGTGAATTCAATTGGCTTCGGTGTTAAAATCAACGTTTTCATTCAAAAAATTCACATTTTTGCTTCAAAAAGTGTTTTTGACGTTTGCATGTGTTAAAGTTTCGATTGTTTATCAAAAGGCAGATTAGGGTTTCTGGAAATACGTAGTTTGTGTCAAAGTGTTCAAAATATTCAATTTTTCAAACACAACAGCCTTCAATCGCATGATTGGTCCATTCGTACGACTGAACCCATTCATATACTCTTATTCGCACGACTGAACTTAGTCGTGTCTCTCATTCGCATGGTTAAGCAACTCCAATTGGTTGATTTCAATCTTCATGCTCATTAGCACGACTGAATCCAATTGCACGATTGGATTCATCGTAGCTTTCATTCGCACGAGTTACCCATTCCCATAGCGCATTCGCACGAGTTACCCATTCGCATAGCGCATTCGTATCCAGAACCTTCCACTTTTGGAGAATGAGATTGGAAACCACAACAAACCACCAAAGTTGTTAACTTTGGATGAATACCCACAATGGAAACAATGGTTTGAAATATACTTGAATGGAGTTGACCCAAATCTTTGGACATCCATTAAGACTGGTTACACGATACCGGTCAGTGGTAATGGAGTTAAATTGACTTTGGGAGGAATGAGTGAATCCTAGAAGACTCTGCATAATGCTGAAAAGAAAGCATATGCCTTGTTGACTCATTATATACCTAAGGACATATTTAATCAGTTCTCTAGGAACAAGCAGTCTAAGAAATTATGGGAGGCCTTGGAAAAAAGATATGAAGGAAATTCAACCCTGAAAGCACTGAAGGCTAAAGCTCATAAGAAGGAATTTGACAATTTTTCTTTGATTGGGAATGAGAGCTTGGATGATATCATCGATCGGTTCTATTATCTGATGAGTGAGTTGTAGACTCATGGCGTGACCACATCCATTGAAGATAAAGTCTCTAGCTTTACTGATGGTCTGCCAGACAAATGGGATCCATTTGTGTCTAATCTGAGACAAAACGACACTCTTGCTATTAGACATAAATGATTTCATTTTGAAGCTAAGGGAGGAAGAACTACGTATGAAATACAAGTCAAAGAAAGGATCCTATGTTCAGAATCCTGCACTTTACAATTCAGTTCCAACTCTAGCTACTTCAAGTGCACCACTACAAACGGAATATGTGTCTACCTCTTCTGCTCCTTCCTAAAGTAGTGCATCGGGAACACTAACGTCTGGGTCATCTGGAACCCAATACATAGTAACTGAGGAAAATACTACCAAGTTGAAGACCGAGAATCTCGAAAATGTCATCGTGGAACTTGCTAAAGAGCACATGGACCTTCTAGCTGCTATTGTTCAATCTTATGATGGATTAGTTGCTGGGAAGATTGGAAACTGTCATCTTGTTGACAAGAACTACGAGCAAGTTGATGAAACTGAGCTAGAACGCATGGATATTATGTGGGCCTTGGCTAGTGCTATTAGAAGAACCAATAAGTTTGTTAAAAAGACGGAGCAAAATTTGGTTGCTACTAAAGATACGACATTTGGATTCGACAAAACCAAAGTCACTTGTTTCAATTGTGGTGAAAAGGGCACTTCAAATGTGAGTGCGTAAAGCCAAAGAAGACTGGAAATGGAAATCCTTTTCCTACATTCAACCGACAAGACAAGGATAAGATTGGAGCTTCATTTTCAAGTAAAGAGTCTAAGGCTTTGGTTGCTCAAGGTGATGAAGGACAAGACTGGTCCTTCCGATTCATTTCTTAAGGTGAATTAAATATTGCTCTAGTTGATACATTGGATGATGGATCTACAAGTGAAGGAAACACCATAACTGAGCATACACTTTCAGATATCAAAGAAGCTATGGATTTCATTGATCATTTGGTTGAAGAAGAGCTAAGTGCTACAAACTTAGAATCTCCATTCATCGAAGAGTCTGACACAACTTTGATGGTTGATTCGTCTGGTTCTGCACAGGTATGTTCTAAAGACGAATTATTTGAAAAACATGCATGTACTGAATGTGATAAATTTAGGGAAAGCATTGATTTAAAATTTGCTAGGTTACTAGAATATGATGATAATCTAGTAAATAATTTACAGCTTTTCACTGAAGCAAATCGTGTTTTAAAACAAAATGAGTGCAGCTTCAAAGAAAAGATAGAACTGTTATGGAAACAATTAAGGGAAACTAAGGTTGTTGCCTTAAATCAATCAAATGACATCAAGTTCTATTTAAATTCTTTGGAGGAAACTAAAAAGGGAAAAGCAATTTTGCAAGTTCAAGTTGAATCATTAAAACAAAAACTACATAGTTTGGCAAGTTCTTCCCACATTGTTCAGAACCTAGTGAAAGAACGGAATACCGGGGAAGGTCTGGGTTATAAGGTAGTACCGCAACCACATGAAATTATTTTGAAAACTAAATGTAGACCAATTAATAATAACCCAGTAAAGGATCATGTTGTGTCTACTCCTCTGGTTAGTGATCCAGATTCTACAGGTAAACCTATGAAATCTGTCACTAAACAGAAGGATTCTACTTTGGGATCAACAGAAAAGGTACATGTTAAGGATTTGGGTGATAAAATTGAAAAGGTTAAATTAGAGCCAGGTTCACAAACGTCTACTTCAGAACCTAAAAGGTCTAACCTTAAACGTGTTAATCATCAACACCTTGATAAAATGAAAATGAAAGATGTTCAAAATGTCAAAACAATTAAGTTTATTAAAGAAGGTGAAACATCTAAAAAGAAAGAGTTTTCACCCAAACGGACATATTTCAAACCCCGACAAAGCTCAACCCCACATCAAAACTTTCCTCAAACTATTGAAGGGATATCCTGCTATAGTTGTGGAAAACGAGGACATATCTCGCCAAATTTCCCTTATTATCAGACACCTAAAAAGAAAATTGAACTTATTGAGGAAAAACCAAGTTTTACTAAAATTAGATCTAATACTCCTAAGGTTACACCTAAGATTATTAGTGAACCTAAAGTTTAAACAATAAGCTAGTTTTCTGTTTACCACAAACAGGCTTTACACAAAACTGGTTTATGGAAAGAAAAATCAAGTAAAGTGTCTGTTAGTGAGGACAATAAGAAAAAAATGTGTCCTCGTCCTCTGAAGGATAGTGGGTTGAGTTCATGATGTGTGATACCTCTGGGACACCAGGAATTTCAATTGCGCTCATATTCATCACTGTAGGAATTGGGTTCAAGCTTTCCCCAGCCCCTTCTCATCAATGGACTCCTGACATATACGAAGGAGTGCGGTTCGTTCGATAAATTCCCTAAGCTAGTTAAGGCTTGGGTCCCAAACCTGAACTAATCAATTCCTTTGTATGTGCATGATGTCCGCTATAGCACTATCACTAATACCTGGATTATTGATAGTGGGGCTTCCAGGCACATTACTGGGAATTCGTCTCTCCTTTTCAACGTCAAGAAAATTAAAGGGGGACATGTATCATTCGCTGGGAATAAAGGAGGTTACACCGCTCAAGGCGAAGTGGGAAATGAGAAACTGAAGTTTGACAAGGTGAACTACATTCAGCAAATACAAAACAACTTGCTTTTAGTCTCACAAATCTGTGATAAGGGATTCAAGGTTGTGTTTGATAACAAGAAGTGCTACATGTTAAAGAAGGAGTATGTTGTCGAGGAGGATAAAATTCTAATGTCAGCTTCAAGATATAACAATCTGTATTTTTTGGAAATATCAAAAGCCTCCATAACTGAGTCTACTGTCCAGTGCTTCTTGTCAAAGGCAACAGAGAGGGATTCAGTCTCTTGGCATAGGAGAATGGGTCACATTAATCCCCGAAAGATGAATCATTTGGCTTAGAATAATTTGGTGAATTGAGTTACAATCAAGAATTTTTAGCTCCCAGATTTTGTGTGGCATGTAAGAAAGGGAAACATACCAAGAAGTCTCACAAAGCAAAGAAAGTTAATTCTATCGATATTCCTCTCGAGCTTCTACATATGGATCTATTTGGCCTAGTCAGTACAAAGAGCATTGCTGGAGATTGGTACTACTTTGTAGTAACTAATGATTACTCAAGATTCTCTTGGGTGATGTTTCTAAATGCCAAGTCAGAGACATTTGAATCATTCAAGCATCTAGTCACTACTTTGGAATCACTCTATAAGCTAAAAGTAAGAAAGATTCGATCAGACAACGGAACAGAGTTCAAGAATCAGTGGATGGAGGCATTCTGTCAAGAGAAATGAATTGTTCATCAATTTACTTCTACCTACACTCCATAGATGAATGGGGTTGCTAAAAGGAAGAATCAAAGCTTGATAGAGACAACATGGACAATGTTAGCCGACTCTAAACTGTCTATTCAATTTTGGAACAAGGTAATGGCTAATGCATGCTACACTCTCAATCGAGTCTTAGTGATTAATCGTCATGGAAAAACGTGTTATGAATTGCTCTAGTGACGTAAACCTAACTTGGAGTATCTAGAACCATTTGGAGCACCATGCATGCTGTTAAAGAAAACTCAGACTGGGAAGCTTTGTGAGAAGACGAAAGAAGGTATCTTTCTAGGCTATAGTATACCAGACAAGAGAGTTTATAAAAACTCAACAGGCCAGGTAGAAGTGTGGTGCAATGTTGATGTCCAAAGATACACCACCCCCTACTGGCAAAGGACCTTACTTATTCTTTGACTATGATGGATTTTTCAAGTCCTTTAATCTACCTCCTTCTCATTCTGATGATGAGTTATCTGCTCGAATGATGTACGATGTTCTGAATACTCCTACACTAGACTCGACATCATCGGTTCTATTAGACGATACTTCTAGCCCTTCAGGGGGAGAGCTTGAGGTAAGTGAGTCGTCCTCTAATGATGAAGTAGTTGAGACTAAAATGTGGACCAGGAGGAACAGGTTTCCACTATCGAAAGTACACAAGCATCTGATCTGGATGCCACTGGAACTTCTGAACCCCATACTCCAACAACCACATAAACTGAACCTGGGATGCAAAATCTGGATAATGAGGTAGTTGTTTCCACCACTACCGAAACTCGAGTTAATGTGGATCATCCCCTGGACAACATCATTGGGGATATTCTGTCAGGAGTTCAGACACGAAATCAACTATACTCAGCTGATTATGCCACAGTCATGGAAAAAGGATATCTACATGATGGTGCTTATCGATGTTTTGTTTCTCAATTTGAGCCAAAATATATAAGTGAAGCTTTAAATGATGAGGCATGCGTTAGTGCTATGCAAGAGGAACTCCTTTAGTTTAAGAAGTTAGGAGTATGGACTCTTGTGGACAGACCAAAAGGTGCAAAGGTGATTGGCACTAAATGGCTTCTTAAATGCAAGAAAGATAACCAAGGGGTTAAAATGAGAAATAAGGCTCGACTTGTTGTTCAAGGGTTTAGACAAGTCGAAGGCATTGACTACAATGAAGTGTTTGCACCTATGGCAAGGATGGAAGCAATTCGTATCTTCTTAGTCTATGCATCCTACATGAAGATCAATGTTTATCAATTGGATGTGAAAAGTGCATTCCTTCATGGTGAAATTCTTGAAACAGTATACGCTAGTCAACCCGAAGGATTTGAGGATCCTTATCATCAAGATAGAGTTTATAAACTGGACAAGGCTCTTTACGGGCTTCATCAAGCCCCTCGAGCCTGGTATGAGAAACTCTCTACTCATCTGGTGAAACATGGTTTTCGCAAAGGGGTTATTGACTGCATATTGTTCATCAAAGAGAAAGATGGTGATTTACTACTGGTATAGATATACATGGATGACATAATCTTCGGTTCCGAAAATGAAGAATTGTGTAAAGAATTCGAATCTGTGATGAAAGCTGAGTTTGAGCTGAGTGCCATGGAAGAGATTAAGTTCTTTATATGGTTACAAGTGGATCAGACACCAAATGAAATTTTCTTGCATTAGCCCAAATACGTAGGAGATATCCTTTGTCGTTTCGATATGGAGAATGCAACTGTTGTTGGGACTCAACTTGCATGAACCACGATATGGCACCTGACAAAAATGGTGATCTGTTTGATACTACTATATACCGAGGAATAATCGGATCTCTGATGAACCTCACAACCTCTCGTCCTAATATTATGTATGCCACGTGTCTCTGTTCCAGATATTAGCTAAACCAAAAGTGAATCATCTAATTGGGGTAAAAAGGATCTTTCGTTATCTGAAGGGTACTCCAACACTCGGATTGTGGTATCCTCATGATGACGAATTTGAGCTTGCAGCGTATAGTGACTCGGACTATGGTGGTTGCAAGATGAATTACAAGTCAACATCAACGGGATGTCAGTTCTTTGGAAGACGCTTAGTCACCTGTCAGTGTAAGAATCAGGCAACTGTTGCATTGTCAACATGTGAAACTGAATATGTTAATGCTGCAAGTTGCTGTTCACAAATCATTTGGATTCAACAACAAATACGAGACTATGGTTTGCAATTTTCTAACACCCCTATCTTTGTTGATAATTTTGCTGCAATAGCTGTCACTAAAAATCCGGTCCAACACCCAAAAACTAAACACACTAGTATTTAATATCACTTTATACGTGACTATTTTGAAAAGCAATTAATCGATGTTGTTAAAATGAATACAAATTTTCAACGCGCCGACCTTTACACAAAAACTTTTAACAAACCTCGGTTTCTATATCTTTTGGAGGTAAATGGTGTGAAAAAGAAAAAGTGTTGTGATTCTAGAAGAGTCGAGTTCATAGTCCGCCAAATTTTTCTTAATTTTTATATTTTTTATTTTATTTAATTTTCCTGTCTTTAAAAATCCAAAAACATAAAAACATTTTCGATTTTAGAATTTTAGGGGGAGAATAGTTTTGTTTTAGTAATTAACTACTTAAAAAAACAAAAATATTTGAGGGTGGGCACAAAAGCTGAAAGCAAAGAAATCAAATATGTGATATTGATTCAAAATTATAGAAAATGATAGTACACATGGAACTAATTGTTTAGGACAACAAAAGGATTTAACTGATCAAAATGCTATATTCAAATTACAAGTCTGAGAAGTCTAAGCAAAATAAAGGAAAAATGATAGTAAACTAGTCTGCTACTGAGGTAACATAGAGAAAGTAGGCCTAGAGGTTGTTAGTTTATTTTATGATATGTCGGTAGATTCAACACAATAGACGAGTAGACCTCATTGGTGAATCAAATTCAAACTAATTTGTTCAAGTTGTTATGGGTTCTTATCTTATCCCTGGTTAACACAATCAATGCATTTCCAATAAGGGGTGACGAGCAAAAATAAACGCCACAAATGTATGCGGATGACCATAAAAATAAGCAAAGCACATGGAAAAACTTTTAAGCGCAATCAAGCTAATGACTAATGTTGTTGGTGCGTTATGTGCAAAAGAAAAACAAATGCTCTAACAAGAAGATTGGTTGTGTGCCTCTTTGATGTGCGATGGCACTGACCTGAGGATAAGCATAACTAAATATTCTATAATTCATTGTTGTTTGCGTCTCTCTACTGTGCGATGGCACTGACCTGAGGCTTGGCATCTTTTTGGAAGCTCTTAGAATAGTTTCTTCTTGTCAAATACTTGTAGGCCGCTAAAAAATCTCCAAAGGAATGTTGATTACCATATAAGTGTGGGATCAATAAATTCTTGTTGAAATAATAAAACCTAACTCATCACCAATGTGAGTCAAAAATCTATGTATGGATTTAAGTGGACAAATATACTGACAATCATCGTGGCTGCAACTCTCGACAGTCAAAATCATTGTGTGCATTTTATAGCTCTAGTATGATTTCCCGTAAGCTATTGACTCTCAGACAAATGAGAATCTAGTATCAAAGTACATATAAAAGGGGTCCCAAATGATTATGATATACCTGTATGATTTCATATGAATCTTTCCAGATATGATAAAATTAAATTGAGATTATTCTACTCAGGAAGCAAAATCTGTTAGATGATTTCTAAAAGGTTTCAATCCACCTCAAACCAAAAACACAAAAATGTGTCATGTTTTGTTTTAATTCAAGTTGTTTTCTGTTTGTGTTATTTTCTTTGCGTCGATGTCGGACTATAAAACTAGATGAACTCTATGAATTACAAATTAAAAAGGGTCACGTCTGAGGTGACCAATCGGCTCTCAATTAAAAGGGTCACGTCTGAGGTGACCAATGGGCTCTTAATTAAAAGGATCACGTCTGAGGTGACCAATCGGTTCTCAATTAAAAGGATCACGTTTGAGGTGATCAAATGATTTTTGGTTAAAAAAGGTCATGTCTGAGATGATCATTGGTCATAATGTTATATATCAAAAGTTAGATTTTGAGTCTATGGAAATGTATGAGGTCATACTCATAAGTATGAGCCAATCGCACGATTGAATCATAAGTATGAGCCAATCGCACGATTGAACCATAAGTATGAGCCAATCACACGATTGGACCATGACTATGGGTCAACTATTCGATTGGATCACAAGAATGAACCAATCGTACAATTTGATGAAATAGTCTGAGTCAGTCGCACGACTAAACCCAGTCATACGAATGAGTCATACGTATGCGTCTAGTCGCATGACTGAAACTTAAAATGATACAAAATAGTGGGGTCAGTCAGTCGTATTCCTTACCACCCTTCAAAACTCTCATAAACCGCCTATTACACATACAGTCTGCCCAAAAATTGATTATTGTGATTACTCTCTGATTGTCATCCTAAATGATTTCCTATTCATCTCAGGTACTATGAAACTGAAATCGGATCAAATGATGGATTAATCGAACCCACAATGACCGAAATGTTTAAAATCAATAATCGGGGCAATACACTAAAATAGACCACTTAAATGGACATAAAAGTTGATTTAAAAGACAATAAGTGCTATTTCGAGTCCCTGCAAATCTAATGAATCTAAACACGAAGTGTAATATAACGTTTTGACAAAGATTCTAAGTTAGAGTGTCGAAAGAGCAAGATGCGAATAGACACTCCATATGAACCTCAGTCGCATGATTGAGCCAGGCACATGATTCAATCGCACAAGTGAAACAATCGGTGACTCAGTCGCACGACGGACTCAACGCATGGCATAGCTTACGACTAAGTACAGTCGCAGGCTCAATCGTACGACTGAACTCAGTCGCAGGCTTAATCGTACGACTGAACTCAGTCGTATGGTTCAATCGCACGATTAAACGAGTTGATCAAAATCAACTAAAATTCAACTGTTATCTCTTATGATAAAAATCTAATGTATATGTTTCTTGTGTTGCAACAATGGCTGAGAGATGGGCTATGAGCACTAAGCATAACATTTGTGCTTATCTTGATGCTGCATCTCGGAACGCTTTTGAGTTTATTGGGATTATTGCCTTCCTGTGTAGATCGAGGATCTACAAGGCCATCTCTACTCCATGCACACCATACAGATATATTCAGCAGGCCTTCTGGCAAAGTGCCTTAGTTGACCGGTCGGTTGAGCCTCACTGTATCCGGAGCTCTATCATTGGACAAGACATTAAGATCCGTGAAGAAGACCTGAGGAGAGTCTTGGATTTGGGGGAAGACGGAGCCCATCCAACCAAGATGCATCCATTGACTATTCGTGGTTGCTTTCTAAGGATCAAGTACGACGGAGACATCAATGTCGACATACTGAACAAGAGCAACATGTGCCCCCAGTTCAAGTATTTGGCACATGTGATCCTCAAGTGTATAGCCTCCAGGCATGAAGGATTTGATGAGATGTCTGACCAAATCTAGAATGCATACGTTACACTTGTATTGAACCACCCGTTCAGTTTCTCCCGCATGCTCTTCTCGTATCTGATAGAGAACATAGAGGCCAAGGGCAAGGAAGGCTTCTGCATGTATCCAAGGTTTCTGCAAATGATCATCGATGAGAAGCTTCCTCTGCTGCCTAAGGAGAAGGATGATGCTGTTATGTTAGAGGTGATGGATGACACCACTCTAGGAAGGATAAAGGTGTACCGGGGGAAGCAGGTTAAGCCCCCGGTCAGGAGACTGTTTGGCCATCTGGCCTACGAGGATTATGTGGTGCCCTTTCGTAAGAAGTGGCGTCACAATGACAGTGATTCTGATGTTGAGCCCATAGTGGTTCTTGCTGATGAAGAAGATAACGATGATGACGACCATGATGATGGACAAGGTGGTAAAGATGTTGGCCCAAGCAAATCACGGGCCACTGACACGTCTACTATATCTCCACCACCTTCACACAGTACTTCAGCTACACCTAGTGGATCTAAGCAAGCTGTTTTCCACTAGGATTTCTTGTTAGATGAAGAAGATGGGTCTGATGATGAGCCTCTCACCAGGAGAGTTGAAAGCCGGGTTGTGGCTACCGAGAAGGGGAAAGAGGCAGTTGGTGGACGCCAAGCTGGTTCTAAGGGTGGTGATACTGATGTCACTGATCCAACTTACACACTCGACCAGTCGATCAGCTCAGGGGGAGCCCCTATAGTCAAGGGGTCCAGGAAGAAGAGAATGACCCATCCCTACGACAAGAAGGGTAAGAGATAGAGGATCACCTTGATCAGTTCTTCCTTCACTACAGACACTACCACCACCATAACCACTACCACCACCATAACCACTACCACCACCAAAGCCACAACCATTACCACCACCACACCCACTACCACCTCTACAGCCACAGACACTCCCACCACCACTCATACATTCACATCCACCTCCCCAACAATACCCAACACAACTCCACCACAATCCACTTCCATTCCTACTCTCATCTTCACCACATCCACCACTACACCCACTACTCACCAAGTCGGCACATCCACCTAATTCCCACCTACACAGAGCTCTACCTACCCACTGTCAGGCTAGAGGAATAGCTAGCCAGCCTAAACAGACTGGTCTTAAAGCTGTTAGCAACAGATGACCTGAGAGCCAACCAGATGAATTAGCTGGTAGCGGTCAATACCGCCCAAGGCAAGAAGATTGCTTAGCTGACAGAGAAGAACGTTGCTCCCGAGAGAGCGTTAGATCGAGCTCACCATGCACTGAACGCTCAAAATGAGCTTGTGATGGCATCTGTAAAGAGGATTGAGGGGTTAGAGAAAAAGAACAAAAAGCTGATGCTGAGGTTGAAGGGAACCAAGGGTGAGCCCCTAAAGATTAAAGATGATGGTGATGATGGTGGAGATAATGATGATGAGTTAATAGACGAGGAATCAGAAGAAGATGATGATGATGAAGAGCCTGGAGGAAGTGGTAAAGGAAAAGGAGATGATTATGATAAGGATGATGATCAAGAAGGTGATGCATCTGCATCAGCCTCAACACAAGCAACACAGGAGAGGCACTCCAAAAGAGCTGCATCCTCCATAACTCCAGCTGAGGAGACATATGATCAGGGCAAAGGCAAAGCTCCACAGGCTGAAGATTATGATGTTGTTCCCCTTCAGCAAGTCAAGACTCAACTGACTATGATTCTAGACTTGCAAGGGATTGTGAGAAGGTCGGTGAGCTACACTCCAGAAGAAGGAAAAATCATTCATGATCTGACCGACGAGCAGCTCGCAGAGATGTTTAGACTGAATCCAGGTGAGCTTGTTAAATATGATCCAAAAGTTGATGTTTTGAGTGATGAGGAGCTACAAGGGGTCAATGAGATTGAGATTGAAGATGTCACATCTGGTTACTATCCACAGTACACTGACCCTAAGGGCAACGTTATCCCAGACTTGGGTGAAACTTTTGGCAGTGATACCATTGTTAAGCTTGATGAGATTTAGAAAGAGATGGCGAAGGGTTAAAATAAAGCCCAAGCTACAAAGGCTAATGTTGATAATAAGAAGGCTGAATAGGCAGATTGTTTATCAGAGATGAAGGCCCAACGTGCACCTCCAAAGCTAAATGCCTACACCAAACTGTACAGAGTCAAGAAACATCAGTGTTAGGCAAGATCATCAATTGGGCCTATTTTGAAGATTTGGATGTCTATGCTGTGAAAAGAGAGAAGGGAGTATTTCAATATCCACAAGATCTGAAGACTCTTCCTAGTTTTGAGCTGAATAGATTAGCATGTTTAGACCTTTTGTATGCCAACCCGAGGAAGATTTCGGGATGGTTTGAGAAGTCATTGAAGAAAGAATACCACACCAGATGGGTCAACTTCAAACCTCAACAACCTTAGCGGTTCATTCATAAGACTGAAGTTGATCCTATATCTAGAAGACCTAAGGTGGTGTTGAAGTTGAGTCCCCTATGCACAATGTCTAAGATTTCATTACGGGAGATGCCTTAGGACTTCACTCCACACTTCAAATGGTGGTATTATGACTGGAGGACGGGGGAAGCTGTCATAGTTCTGAACATAGAAGGAAAGATAGAGACTATCCGGCTATTTGACCCAATATGGCTTACCAACTTGTCTGCAGAAGATGTCTACACTTTATACAAGTGGCCATTGTTCTTTGACACGCAAGATATTGTACAAGCTCTATAATTCCAACATGTTATATGACTCTGCTTTGCATTTAAGATACACACGGGAGTCACCAGAGAAGAGAAGTACAAGAAATTCCAAGAGCATGTGAAGAATGTTAGAAAATAGGATAAATTAGGTCCAAGGGGGACTTTGTTGATACATCATATTCCTAGTTTATGTTCTTAATGTAAAAGTCTTTCATTTCTTACACATGTGTAATGTAACTATTCAATGAAATATGATATGCTTTTGATGTTTATTTGTCTTTGAATATTTCATATTATCATTGTATTTGGTATAATTCATATATATGAACATATTATAGGTTTGAGGTTGTTGTACATAATTCTAAGTCAATAATGATTGAGAACTGTGCTTAACTTAGTCGGGTGGTTATTCATGCTAATGGACCATACTTATGCACCATACGCACGAATGAATCATGCTTATGGAACAGTCGCATGACTAAACTAGAAGATTGGATCAGTCGTATGACTGAGACATAATATTGATTCAGTCGCACGGCTAAACCTTCAGTCGTGCGTATGAATCAATCGCATGAGTCAGTTGCACGACTGAACCATGCTAATGGTTCAGTCATACGAATGAAAACTACAAACCTATAAATACCAAATAATTCATGGAAAAACCGAGACTACAAATACTTACAAACCCTAGCCGTCTAGAGCATCCTAAACAGCCAATCCAACTTCATAGTTCGTTCCTGATCGATTTCTAATCAATTCTTGACATTTGTTTCATTTTTAGTTCAATTATGTTATCTTTCTCACTGATTGGATCGCCAATAAAATAGGATTCCGCACTATTTGATCTGGTCTCACGCTGAATCCGTTAGTACTCCGTACGAAAACGGTCCTAACAAATCAAAAGTGAATAGACTTGATGAGATGGATGAAATGATTTTTGAGCTAATGAAGAAAGTAGAAAAGATGGAGAAACTATTGAACAGAAGATCCAGTATCATTCAAGATAGATTGTTGGAGTTGGATGAAAAGGAGAAGGAGATGAAAGATTTAAGAGAAAAGTATGAGGTTGAAAAGAAAGAGAAAGAAAAGGAGAAAGAAAGATTAAAGGCTGCTCTCCAACAATCAAGGGATAATATAAGTGGGCATGTTGACACTTTAGCCATCCAGACTATTGCCATGGAATAACAAGAAGGATTGATTGAAGAGCAATCTGACATTATCATAGACTTGCAGAATCAGATAGAAAGCCTAAACAAGAGAGTATTTGAACTAGAACTGGTTGTTGTGATAAAAAAAGAAGCTAAAGCTGAAAAAGAGAAAGAGGATATGGTTGAGAAAAGAGAAGAGAAAAGAAAAAGAGAAAGTGATGACAAGGGTAGTGCTGAAGTTCATCTGGAGAGAGTAGCAATGACTCCCCTCCTGCTAAAATGATAAGATTCTCTATGGCCGAAAAAGTGGAAGAAACCAATGAATCTAGACATGATGAATCAAGTATGAAGAGAGTGATTTATACAGAAAAACAAGATGAAACTCATACTAAAGAGGCATAATTCAGTGACATGATTAAAGCTCTTGATAGCTTCAATGCAGAAGAGTTCATAACAAATGATGATTTTGGGACTTTAATGTTGATCAGAGGCCAGTTGCTGAACCCATTGTAGTTATTCCTCAATCTCTGGTCCTAATTGAGAAGGAATTAAGAATGCAAATAGTGCATGCTATATCTTTGACTGATGAACAAAAATAGCTAATTAGGAAATTATATGAAGAACAACTAAAGAGAAAAGAATATGTTGCTGCTGTTGATGAAAAAGAAAAATCAGAGGCTGAAAAAGTGCCTAAAGAAACTACAATGGCTGAAACCTCCTATGGCCCAAGGGTGCAAACATATACTAGAAGGAGGAAATACTTATCAGATAAGGCAAAAGGGAAAAGACCAATGTTGGAAGAAGAACCAATTCAGAAAAAGCAAAAGGTTGACCCTAGAAGCCTTGCAGCAATTGTTTAATTTCTAGAAGAACATGAAAAGGCTGAAGCTCAATTGAAAAAGAAGGTTGAATTTGTAGATCTAGAAGAAGGAGAGATTGAAGGTGGCTATGTGGTTGATAAACCAATAGCCCTTGACAGCCCTATGAAGGAGGAGAAATCAGTACAAGAGATGGTTGAAAAATCCCAAACTGATGACCTGATGGTGAAAGCCATGTTTCTAATCAATCATGGATATGACCCTGATAAGGTATTTGGGATGACTTATGACGGAATGAAGGTAGAGGAAGAAAAATTAAACAAGCTGCAGGACCCTACTTGTGAGACTGAGTATGAAAAGACTCTTTCTCCCAAAGCTCCACTATTCAAGTCATTCTCCAAACCAAAGCAGACTCTACTCCTTATTCACTATATCCAGATCCTTACAACATGACTGACATGGAAATGAAGGACTATTTGTCTAGTCAAGGATTTACAAAAAGAAAGCTAGGCAATATGAAGACTAATTCCCTAAGGGTTGCCATCCTTAGGTTAAACAATGAGAAGAAAGAGAAGCTGAAGAAACTAGAAGAAGAAATTACAAGTAAAAAGCCTAGGACCAGAGTATCAACACAAGACATGCAGCTCACCCATAGAGACCTTGACTTTTTGGCACCTGTTCTACATAGATATCCTGAGTGGTTTGCAGAGCCTTCTTAATTGAACCTTCAAGAAGGGTTAACCACTATAGAAATGATAAGAGGTGTGTCTACTCCTATAGGCAAAACTGATAAGAAGATTATTGCTTGGAAGTATGACAGTGACTGGAACATGTTTATGGTGAAAAGGATTTCAGGGTTGGTGCAATTCTTCACAAAGTACTATGCTCTTGTGAATTCCCTAGAAATCTATGATCTTAAGGAACTAGCCAATCTAGAGCTGATTAATCATAAGGCTATGTTCAGGGGTTATGAGTTTGAAGACATACTAAGACTATTTAGAAGAACAGACAACTTCAAATCTCTTAAGGCTATTTGCATGAGGAAAGATAGATGCTTCATCAATCCCCTTGAGAAGAAAAGAACAAAACCAGCAAAAGAAGTTGTGTTTCCTGAGCTGAAGGTGAAACCAACTGAATCTTTGAAAAGAAAGATGGTGGCTGGAACACATACCTCCAAACCAATATCAAATGTCTACTATGGGAGGAAAGGAAGGTGCTGAGATTAGATTGTTTAGTGGATATGAGGTAAGATTGCTAGATGAATCCTATATCCACTACATATACACCATACACTTTAGAGAAATAACCAATAAGCTAGGAGAAGAAGACATGCACTTCTTCTTAAAGTGCATTAAGATTATGAAAATGACATATGATCAATTCATTGCCAAAAGAGAATAGAGGAAGAAAAAGAAGACTCCTTTACAATTGGGGAATATTATGAAGCTAGAGGTAGATGTGGATGGAGCTCTATTAATACATAGAGATGGGTTGTCTACTGTGTCTATATGGGAACCCATTTCTCTTAAGAAGCTACCCTTAGAAGCCATCTACACTATGAGCCAGATGAAGATCCATGTGCTGAACAGAGAGAAGATGTCTGATGCAAATGAATTTGTCAACATGATAAAGGCCATTTTGGATCCATCTCAAGCAGAACCTCTTATTCCTCCACAAGACCCAGTAGAATCTTCCTAACCTCAACCACCATCTAACCCTTGAAGAACATAGGCTGTATAATCTTTAGGGGAAATATTGTTGGACCCTGAAAGGATCATACATGCTAATTCAAGTGGTGGGTTGATGGTTGTTCTGCTAGGTATCCCACAAGTTCAAACATTAATGCGGGTGAAGAATCCACAAAGAAGACAAGTGCGGATAACCGTATTTGTATATGCAGAAGACATAGAACAAATGCACATAAGTGTTTGTTCTTCTGCATTAACAAATGCGGATAGCTGGAAAGAGATGTTGACAAGTTTTGTACATCCACATTAACTAATGCGGATGCCTGACAACAAATGCGCATAAGTGTTTGTTCATCCGCATTTGTCAATGCTGATGACCAAACACTAATGCTAAAAACAAAGAAGAAATGCTGATCAAGATCAACACATCTGCATTGATGAAGACTGTAGTTTAGTCATTTTGTAAAAGACATCTTGTCAGCCTATATATAGAATAGAAAACCTCGTATGTGATGTGACTTTTGATAGACATCATAGAAAATTAGAATATTTTGTTTAGTCTTATGTTCTTAAGGTGTATTGTTAATGTTTAATGCTCAAACCCCATCATTTATTGTAATCAATCACCTTCATTAATTCAAAGTGCATTTATGAATATTTATTGCATTCAAAGTTTCTTGATTGTTTGATTCCGCCATACAATCATTAACTCAATCATCATATTTGATCCTTGTAAGAATATCTATCTCACACCCAAGTCACCTCCTATCAGAATCATCCTTATATCAACTGAAGCTAGATTCTTGTTGCAACCCCATCGGGTCTTGGATTGGAAGCTGGTAAAAAAGGGAATCTGGGCAGCCGTGAAGGTGTTGGTGTAGTGGAAAGGGCAGACGACTCAAGATGCTACGTGGGAGTTCTTAGACAAGTTGCAGCTTCACTTCCATGATTTCAACAAGCTCACTTCTTGTGGACAAGAAGTGAGTTAAGGAGGGAGTATTGATACGAGTTGTGCGCATGAGTTCTATTATTTCCTTTATTTGTTTTTTTATTAATTATTATTTAGTTTTGCATGGGCCAAAGATCATTATTGCCTTTCTTTATTTGTTGGGGGATGTTCTTTGTAAGTTGACTATTTGATTGAATGGGTATTTGACCTAGCCGAGGCTTTTGGGAATGCAACCAGAAATCGGTTTCCTTCTTATCTCTCTGTTTCTTCTTTCTAACCCTATCAGTTCTTCTTTGAGGCCATTCAGGAAGACTTTAAGCAGGAAGTGTCCAAGCCAATTAGATACCAGCGAAAAGTGTTTTGCAAACTCTTGACGATACTCTTAGATCGATCCCATATGTTTGATGTTGCATAAGTCCTCATCAAGGTTTTGAAATTCAGCAGGTCCGAAGTTCTTTTGGATAGCAAAAAGGAGCAAGTTCTTCCCAAAACTCAATCTCTTAATTAGTTGAGATGCATGAATAGAATTCTAATGCATGTCCTTCCAAGTGCATGGATGCAACGTCGATTTTCTCGTATTTGAGTATGTTGTTATAATCAAAAATACTTTTCGGCTTTTAAAATCCATCCACGTGGGTCTCTGTTGCTCAAGGATGGGAAGCTAATTTTGTTGTACCGTCACAAGTGACGACCACTATATCCAGAAGACTCACCATCATCAACCCGACCAAAACCACCACCGGTTTTGTCTCGAGAATAGGATTGCATCTTTAGGGCTGCCACGTCATTCTTCAGGGATTCATGGATTCAAGTTTTGCTGCAATGGCAACCAACTGAGCCGCAATGGGATCAGAAATCCCAACGCTTCTTTTAGGATTTCCATGAGTAGAAGGTGGCATCTTGTTCCCTATAATGAAACCAAGTGCTAGGAACTAAGATCTTCGATAAACTGGAATTAGTACTAACAAGGTAGTCGGCCCAATTTCGAGCAAGGCGAATCTCCGATTACACTAAGAAACCAAGTAAACATACAATATAGCCTAAGAAAATAGAAATGCAGAAACTAGCTATTTAAATTTAAGACGTGACGAACAATTATGGGGTTTAATTCCCACTTCTTGAGTCGTGGGTCACCCATTCTCTTCGCTTTTGAATGCTTTCCCTCCAAAATATGATCCAGGAGTTGGGTACGTATCACTGTACTTGGAATTTAGCCTGAAATTGCCGTTAAAACTAGCAAAACTAGACATTGAACACTCTTACATGTTACATGTTAGATGGGGTCACTGTATGTGATATGACGTTGATTCTTGCACTCATTTGAACTAGTTTTGAGTCTGTATAAAGTGTTCCATTGATTCTCAATTGATTTTGAGTTTAACTTACATGTTCAATAAATCGCAAGTAATGATGTATCACAATTGTTCCATCAAATTCAAGTATATGAAAGTTTTATGTGAAATAGAATTTTTATTTACCCTGGCCAAACGAAAAATCTGTCACATCAACTTCATGTTGAGTCCTAACCGTTCTTGACTGCAATGGCAACTGGGTCAAGCTAGTGACCGGTTCTTGAATCTCGCCTTCTTCAAGATCAGGCCCCTCACCTCTTGTGAAGTTGTCGGGTTCTTGATATTTGTAGTGGTAGTTTGAAGATGACTCATTAGCCCAACCTTCGTGCTCAAAAGCCGAGCGTCTTGGAGAATTTGAAAGGCTATCAAGACTATTGTCTGGGTATCTATGCAATAGATGCATTGGGGATGTACTTCCATGAAGTGGGGTTCCTGGTCTACTTGAGAATGGTGAGTTTGGACTTGAATGATGGCCATGCTTGATGTTCTTTTTTGCTGTGTGGTGCCAAGTTTTTAGTGCTTTCGCTACGTTTTCACTGAATATGGTTGTTCTCATTCTTGAACCCATCTAGTAAAATGTCAACCAAACCAAACATCCAAAAACATCAAAAGCCTGATCGCGCTTACAATTTTGCTAGAAACTACAAGTAAATCCAACACTTTACCTGTGTTACTAATGCATATAAAGGCAGAGTCACGTAACTGCATACAAACTGAATAACAACCCTGAAAACATGCAACAAGCTATTGTTATATCACCACTACAAAATGGTCTGATGTGCACATCAGTTGTTAAGCATTACATAAGCTTGACAATCATTACTCATGTAAGTACTCAAATTATATAACCAGTCAATTTGGTCTAAAACTTGTTAACATAAGACTATACCAAATTGATACTTTTTTTTCAAAAACGAAATTGTCCTGAGCTAGTTTCCACCCATTACCCCAAACGGCTTGCTTGTTTTGCAGGGCTTAACAATATACAACACTCTCACATAACCGTAACTTACGCCATTGTGAGCCTGATTATAATGTCTTCATTACGATGATGGAAGCAAGACTTTAACCCAAATGTGTACTGCAACGAAGAATAGCAAACAATAACTTAGTAATTAGTAAACATCCTTTTGTATAAAATTCATTAAAGAAACTGTAAACATCATTCCAATTTGAGGTGAAAAGACTTACCCAACTCCACAAGAAAAATGCCAACTGAAATGCATTCTTTAAATTAACAAAAAAAAAAAGATTAGAACACATGGCAAACTGATGTGGAAAATAGAAATAAAAAATTGTGCATTTGTGAACCTGAAATAAAACAAAGTTAATCAAGAGGAGTATGAGCCGAGGTCGACCAAACCAGAAGAGATCATCCCCTGGCTGAACCATGGGTGTACCCTTCACCACATCTGCCATCTCATGAGTCCTTCTCCCCATTTTTGTAATGATCACTTGTAACTTTGCTCCAACCAAAAGTATTATCTGCATTACATGATGATCAATTCAGTCAGTTTTTATCTCATATGCTTTAATGCACTCTAGCCTCTAGGTGTTTGATAAAACTTATGTTTCATGAAATGTTGCAGGGAAGATGATTGGAATGCTACTTACAATTAGTGGGATGAAGGGCAGCCATAGGTATGCATACCAATCTGCCAGTATAAAAGCAAATAAAAGTTAAAAAATGAATATCTTGTGTTTTTATGTAGACTAGAAGCATTGATTATAAAAATGTAAGTGAATAAGTATTGTAATTTTATAAAAACAACTTATAATTAAGAACCTTGGTCTTGTTATTGTTTACCCATGGTGGGTTAAACATTTCTAAAGGTTTAAAGCAAAACAAAAAATTAAGACCCTAGTTCATATATAATTCTTAAATACCTTTGCCTTGGACCGGCAACATAAACAAGATTTTGTTTATAATTTGCTAGAAAACAACTAATGGCAGATCTAACTAAATTAACTGAAATAATATCAATTGTGAAAAAACATATTACATTAAATTAAATGAATAGGCAAAGAACATTTGATGAACCAAATTTCATAAATCGACCTCAATGAAACGAATTTTATAAGTTGATCTTGATAAACATTTAATTATTTTGTTTTCTTTCTCATTGATATTTAAAAAGACAAATATTAATTGTATTATCACTTATATTTTTAGCTTAGAATATAAATAAAAATAGTTTTTTATTTCATTTTGGGTGCCCTGAAAATTTGAGGTCTATAAACGGCAGATCTAACTAAATTAACTGAAATAATATCAATTGTGAAAAAACATATTACATTAAAGTAAATTAACAGGCAAAGAACATTTGATGAACCAAATTTCATAAATCGACCTCAATGAAACGAATTTTATAAGTTGACCTTGATAAACATTCAATTATTTTGTTTTCTTTCTCATTGATATTTAAAAAGACAAATAATAATTGTATTATCACATATATTTTTAGCTTAAAATATAAATAAAAATAGTTTTTTATTTCATTTTGGATGCCCTGAAAATTTGAGGTCTATAAACGGTTGATTTGATTATTTGTACCGTAAAGACACGTGCTTACCATGGGTGTTGGTTAGAAGCAGCAAAACAGCAAAAAACCATACTATAGGACTGCATATACAAAAATCAATAGGTTATAAATTTTTATTTAAATAATTTATAATAAAAAGAATACGGAAAGCAAAATCAATTACCTTATTCCAACTACAACTTTGAAATCTTCTTCAAGCGATCTACTGATGTATTTGTGGAAATCAAATTGATGTTGACTTTCAGGGGTTAGATGTGTCTGTGATAACACAAAATCTTATACAGTAAATGAAAGGAAATAGAAAAAATAATTCAAAACTTTCATAAATGATCCAGAGACTTTATTGCCTAAGGTAGCATGCCGAATCATTGAAGTCCATATGGCAAAATTTTCACGTTTGGATATTAAAGTTTTTTTTTTCTAATAAAGGGCTTTTTCCAAAAGAAATAAAATTATAATATATGAACGAATTCAAATAAATTTAAAAGCTATTTTACTTTTTGGTACTTACGTTGATGAATCCATGTCTAAGGGTGAGGTAATCAACCTTTGCTACTGAAGTCAAGAACTGCCGGAAAAAACACCCCTATATTGTCCAAAGAATAGTAAGATTATATGACTTTCATAAAATATATTTAAAAAATCCAGAAAATGTAAATATATAATCAAGCTTCTTTTCAAAACTTAATTATTTCAAAGATAATTCCTTCTTATTTAAACTACTTTTAAAATGTTTAAAAGTCAAACGTTATACTTTACATAATAAAAGGACTAGGACTTTCTTGTTTGGAGATAAAAGGAATAGACGTAAAAGGAAATGATCAAATTTAAATTTTATAACATAACTTCTTTTTTAAACAGATTTTTTACGTCACTTGTACATTTGACTCAGAATCTCATAAAGAAGAACACTTTAATAAGTACTAACTACCTTGGTAATTGTTTAACTATAAGCACTTTGGTTTTACAAAGTGGCTTACAAAAAAAGTACACGAAAATACACCAGAAACATTTTCAATAAAATATATGTATTCTTATTTATTTAAATTAAATATCATGTATTTTATTTCCATCAACTTCCAATTTAAAGGAACGGTCAAAATCAATATTCAAATGCATAAATTAATGCAAGTGGCCCTGGTTTGTGGCGGAGTCTCAGTATCAAAATGGCCACGTCCTACAGTGTTTTATTTTCTAAATAAAAATAATTGTGAACTTCTACGAATGTTGATTTTCTTGAATTATCAACATGTTTGTTTATACGTTAAAACTCAATAAAAAAGTACTTACAATTAGTTTTGACAATCATTAAGGTTATATTTAAAACCAATCATGTAATTGATAACATTTTTTCTTAGATGACATGAATAATATGATGACCAGTTATTTATATGGTTAACAATTAAAATATATTATAAATATGCTAGTATCATTATCTTGCACTAAATTGAATTATATATTTATTTGGGTAAGATTTGTTTTTTTATAAAAATTCGTGACGAGTTCTTACGATCCAGAGAAGAACGGTCGAGTCACTCCAAAATCTTAAATGCCGACGTCCAAACGTTGTCTCTCTTGCAAATCTAAATCTTTCTGGATCTGAAGGAACAATTATTCAATTATTAGTTGACTTTTATGAACCCAACCAGGGGACGAATTTATAGATCAAAAGCAGGCAATATGAATTTAACAAACTTACCATGATGATATTGGTATTCAACTGTCCTTGTTTCGTCTTCCCAAGCTTTCCACTTCCTCATCTGTATCGATTTTTATCAAACAATTTAATGATCAAGTTATTAACTAAGAGTGCATATGTATACATGAAAAGTCATTTAAGATTGTACATGCCTTGAGTCTACCCAAGATCAAAGTAAGAATGCAATACGAGACATGCACCAGAGCCAACACAAAGATAAATATGTGGAGTTGGTGTATCCCATAGTTTGACACCATTTGCACCTTTCCCTGAACAAAATTCGAAAAACGTTATAACTTCTAACTTGTCACTTTAACACGAATCTAACAACAAAACAAGGTTGATATATATATATACAGCGCCTAGCTTGTGTACATGTACATCTGACATATATTTTAGCACTACAAGTATACGAAAATATCAAAGGATGTAACAAAACTAACCTTTTTAAGACAAGGATCATCATATGCGTCGTCAGCGGTTTTCTTGTTACAAGGGTGCCATGTCCTAGCGACTTTACTTGGAATACATATATCAGAAATTGGTCCTTGACCCACTGTTAGTAGCAAGGATATGAACCCAAGTAGCATCAACTCTGGAATCAGATTACAAGAAAACAACATAAACATACGGAACAACCAACTTTATAAAAACAAGAAGCTCATCGAGTTCAAGTTAATAAAATTTACCTGCTTTAATTTTTTCAAGGGCTTCATAGAGTGATTTCTTGTGTTTGCTATGTAACCACTGTGGAATTTAAGATATAAAAAACATTTAGAGTTTATTAGTTTTTTAATAGTTTACATAAGTTAGATAAATGGTGTAAAAAGCATAAAAAATTTGTAGGGATATGTTTTGTCTAATAACTAAAAATAAAGATTGAGCTTTAGAAAATATTAACTTGAGTTATTTCTATACTAGAATATATAGAAGAGATAAAAGGACAGAAAACAGACATGGCCAATGTAATGAAGGATGTATTCAAGAGCAATTGAAATGACAAGTATAACAAACACCACTACTGCTACTGCCCATGATGGGGTGATCTCTAATGATCTCTCTTTTAACTTTTCATATCCTTCCTCTTTATCCATCTCTCTTTTCTTATATATCTATATGTAGGTCTAGTCGCTTGTATCCACCTCTCTTTCTTTGCACGTCGATCCAATATTTGTTTTCAAATGCGTAATTCTACATCAACGTCTATATATCTCTCCCTCGTGCGGTCCTATTTCCATCCTCTATGATTCCCTTTCTCCTATCAAAAGAATTGAAGATGAGTTGAGGAGTTGAGTTGGATGCTAGGACCCTTGGAGGAAAGATATAAGGTTGTTTATGCTTTGATGTGAAGAAATGGAAAGAGGTTGGCTTTGTATATATACTTATCCACCAATAATATTTAAGTTGCTATTAATGACAAACTTCATTGACTTGACTATCCGTTATCAATCATAAAAGAATAAGAAGACAAACAACCATCAGCAAAACTAGTTGCATATATGGCTAAATCATCATTATGACTTGGTCACAATGTTGAACCAATTTTTAGGGAATTAGACCTTTTCTTTTCCAATATATTTTGGTGCAATGATTGAGTCAACCTTCATGATACACCCTTATGGTATTTTCCAAAAAGGTGTTGCTAGAAAAAATAATATATCAAAATGGGTTATTTGAAAAATAATTACCAAAATGATGTTTTTCTTTAACCTCTTTATTTTCAACTTAGCACTTTTTTTCTTTTAATAACTTTTATTCTATCCCCATATTTTAATTTTTTTAATTTACTCATTTTACATCCCCAAACATAAATCACTATATACATGTATGTATATATATGTGTGTATATATATATATATTGGTATTTTTAAAAATAAATGGTCTCTTAAAAAAGTAAACGCAAATTACTTATATCGTGTAAGTTTATCATTAACAAACCTTTATGTATTTTGTAAATCCATTGCTATATATCCAAGGTTTTGACTCTTTTTCTTAAAAAAAAAAAATTAAATTAACAAAAGGAAGAATATATCTGTATGAAATTTACTAGCTGATAACGTTGATAATTATTATTTTTGTTTTTTTAATATAAGTGAATATTAGTAAAAAAAGAAAATTAATCTTTCTTTTTAATAAACATGTTTGTTTGTAAATCTGGCTCGGCTCAAGTTGTATGCAAACGAGCTAAGCTCGAGCTCACCATCTCAGTTGGTTAAGATAAACGAACGGGCTCAACTCGCTTGTTTGTAAAATAAAGAAAATTAAGGTATTTGTAATAACTTTTAAGTAAACAAGTACTTTAAAAAACGAACGTATCATAAAACTAAGTTTGGGAGATGGAGTAACATTTAGAATGATTTTTTTTATAAAATGACAATAGAAGCGATGATTGAAAAATAAAAAGAAAATAATTATAGTATTAGTTAAAAATTAAAGAGAGAGAGAAAGAAGCACCCAAAATTAGTAAATATTTTCTTCACCAACACCTTATTTGGAAAAAAACTCTTTGAAAACTAAATCTCACACCGAGCTTTGGACACTCAGGTTAAATGACACATAAGATAAATACTATGCTCTCCAAATTGATTGACGCTCTTCGTTCGCTTCATGCTCGCTCGGAATATGCTCGTTCAACTTTTTGATCGGTTGTAAACTAACCGATCAGATTGGTTTGCGTTGTAGACGACCAAGCACAAGCAAGGGTCCGCTCAACTTGGTTCGGCTCTAATCATATTTAATCAATTATATATATAAATAATTATATAATACTATACAAAGAAATATATAATTACATTTATAATCTTTTATATTTATATGTTACCAGTCAACCGAATAAAAACACTAATTATAAAAGTATAACCCCAAGTCGCTAAGCGACGATCGTTGACCTAAACACTCCTCTCATTGGCTCATTGTCTCCTACTCTCACCCTAAGTCGATTGCCTCCCACTCTTACCATTAGGGGTGTTCAAAATTGGATATCTGAAAATTTTGGATAGATTTCATTATCCGAATATGAAATTCGGATAACCAAATGGATATTTAAAATCTATAATAAATAAGTGTTTTTAATAATTTCTATATAAATTTAATATTTATATACTAGAAAAAACTTTCGAATATCCGAAATAACAAAAAATATCCAAAGTTTTTAATTAATATTTATTATTTAATAATTATTATAAAAAATATATTGGATAATTTTGATATTCGAATTTTTACGAAAATCCTAAAAAAACACCATCTGAATTTGAATCCAAAATTTTGGATATTCAAAATTTCAGGTATTTTCGATTCAGGTTTTCGGATATTTTGGATTCGGTTTTGGATACGGATATTTTAGAACGCCCTTGTTGGATCTAGAAAGGCTGGTGCAACGAAAACCAAATACTTAGTTTATTTTGGTATAACTAATAAAGGACTTCTGTTGCACCCTGAAAGGATCATACATGCCAACTCAATGGGTGAATTGATGATTGCTCAGCTAGAATCCCACAAGTCCAAGAAGAAATGCGGATGAAAATCTGCTAAGGAAAGGAACAAATGTTGCCTTCCGCATTTGTTAATGCGGAAGACATAACACTAATGCGGACAAGTGTTTTAATCTTCCACATTGACTAATGCGGAAGACATAATACTAATGCTGAAGAAGTTACTCTTCCGCATTGACTAATGCGGAAGACCAAAAGAAGATGCGGACAAGACTTTTCTCATCCGCATTTGACAAATGCGGATGACAGACCAAATGCGCATAAATATTTGTTCATCCACATTAACCAATGCGGATGACCAACATACTATTGCGGATGATCAAGTGAAGAAATTCTGATCAAGATTATCTCATCCACATTTGTCAATGCGGATGAACAAGCAAAGATGCGGATCAAGACATAGACTAGTTTTTGATGTAATGGTTCAGGGGTAGTTTAGTCATTTTGTAAAGGCATCTTGTCTGCCTATAAATAGAATAGATAACCTCGTACTGAGGTGACGGCTGATAGATAGAGAATTTTTGTTGTAATTATTATCTGTAAATCAACTTTGATATATAAAAATACAAAAGCATTTATGAGTATTCTTATTGCATTGAATGTTCTTTGATTGTTTGTTTCCGCCACTCAATCATTGACTTGATTATCATATTCGATTCACAGTAAGAATATCAATCTTACTCAACCCAATCAATTGGTATCAGAGCTTTGGCTCTCGATTCTGTTTCAGATCTGCGCATACACCGAATAGAACTCGATTGATTTGGTAATCAAGTTGCTAGTAGTGGATATCATCATCTCTACTTAGTAAACAACAAGAATACTCCTGTCAAAAAGCAAGAAAATCATTAAAGACCTCATTCTGAACCTCGAAAGAACTGCTATCACAAGTTGGACTTATCAATCATAATCAATCTTAAAATCAACTAAATCTATATTCACACAAGTTAAAA
>BJCM01259355.1:0-10961 GCA_018326385.1 Flaveria bidentis
AGGATGTGAGCTATGGTATGTCATAGTCACAAGTCAAAAGGCAATCTGCCTTTTGACTCTACAATTGATTTTGTTTTGTGTCTAGTCAATTGTATTCACCTGGCCTTCAAGATATGGCTGGTTGTAGGATGTAGTATATGTATCTCAAGTACTTGTAACTTTCTTTTATGCTTTGTAACACTTGTAATAGAACTTGAGAAAGCAATATACTGCAATCTTGAAAACCATCTCCTTGTGTATCTTGTTCTCTTGTTTTGTCTCTTACTTGTGTTCTTTGTATCATCTATTGTGGTTAATCCAATATTACTCTTTGATTAAGTTAAGTAACTCTCCTCTTTGTGTTGTTGTGTTGTAAGTGACCACCCTTCACTGGTCCTGCCGCTCTAATACCAATTGATGAGGGTTAGAATTAATAGGATCACGTACATTAATAGACTTCAATGCTTAATTAAAGTGGAAATACATTTCACAAAGATCAAACACAATTAAATCCCTTAATAATTTCTTGTATAATGATATGAGATAAAAATACAATACGAGTCCTTCAGGGTTGTAATAGGTTCAAAATTTTGTAACAACTTATCTATTTATAGGTCTTATACAATAACATGTATATTTACTTAACTATCTTGACACACAATCTAGGATGAACTAAGTACAAAAGTAAAAATAATAGTATAATGTTTTTCTTGTTCGGCTGCATTTGTTTTATAACTTCAGTGTTTGTTTATGCGGATGTGTAATCCTTGGCCATATTTCTTCTTGTCATACTTAAGTATTTGTTTTGTATCATCGGTCATATGTTCATCGAAAAATGCTCCTTCGTATTTGTTTAAGTCATCTGTATAAACTAATGTGGATGAAAAAAAAGACTTAGATTGTTTTTGTTATCCCCACATCTATTATGAATATACATTAACTCTCAATACTTATAATTATTCCAACCAAAACAACATTCCAATAACCATTTAAATTAGCATGCATGGTTACTTCACATTCCGAAAAACACATATCTTCTCATAAGTCGAACGAAATAAATTCAGTCAACTTCCTTACACTTGCTACAAATGGATCGCCAGGTTAAACCATTGTATAAAGAATGAGAAGAAAATATTATTATTTGGTTATAATTGATAGTTTTAGTAGATTCAATTAGCCTTTTTCCTTAGAAGTCAAAGATGAAGCGATTGAAAAAAGAAATTCAGTTGTGGTTAAGGTTAAAAACCAAACTGACCAAAAGGTTAAAATCTTTAGATCTGTTCAAGACACTAAATTTAAAAACTACACTCTTGAGTCCTTTAGTGATTCCAAAGGTGTTTTAAGATAGTACAGTTCTCCTAGATCTCCACAACAAAATGGAGTTGCAGTATGAAAAAACAAGACACTTATTGAGATCATGATTTGAAGTGGTTCATAAGACTTTGCAAAAACTAATCTTGACACGTTGTCATGAATCTTCTCCTTGAAAAGGACATTGATAACATACTTAACTTTATGTAAGATAAATAAAAAAAATCCTCGAACATTCAAAATTTATAAAAAATTAAATGGTTGCGAGTTGTGTGGTGTGGTGATGTTGTTAATGATGTTCAAAACTATATTAACAAAAAATGAAACCATTAAAAAACTCACGTCGAAATGTTGATAAAATAAGCATGTAGCAGCAACAAAAAACCCATTAAACATATTAACATTGTTAAAAGTAAAATATTACAATGACAAATTTATCTCTGTTAAGACATCACTATTCATGTGTTAGATTAGGTTATATACTAACAAGACTGCTCTAGTTGATTGGCAAATGATAAATACGGAATCTAAGTCAACAGTGTTACTTAACAAACATAGACTCTTTGAGTAATAATGGTGACACAAGTTGTTTGTTGGTCCCTTACAACTTTGAGTCATCAAATTGATGAAGATTTTGGATCAAAAGTACATAAAATATGGATAATAAGATGAACAATGAAGAATACCAAATAAAACCCCAATTTGATCTAAATTTGATTTCAATAGATTTTGTTTACATGGAAACCCCAATCAATAGCTCATTCAAGCCACCTTGACCCTATTTACACTTATCTATTTATAGTAAATGCTAAATCCACTATAAACAAACTAAGTCCCTAGACTTAGAATAAAATAAAAAATAACATATAAACAAAAACAAGACTAAAACTAGATAAAATATATTTTGTTAACACAAAATATATTTATTACAATGAAGACTCAAGACACAATATATCTTTAATGTCTTGACTCGGTTTTTCAACTCGAACTTGTCATTTGGCTTTTCAGATGACCTTGACTGTGATATTGACTTTTATTGACTTTGACTATGTTGATAATATAGACCATCTTTTTGAGATCCCCAACAATACTCCCCCTTAGTCTATCATTATCAATGCCTTCAAACAAATTTAGCACCGAGAAGTTAACCATACAATGATCTACAGTTTCCACCTTTATTGAAGCTTTGTGAATTTATTGACAAAACATGAATGGTTTTTCCCAACTCTGATATCCTCTCCCTTTATTATGCATGATTTGAACAAAACATTAACATTTTTTTCAACTCTCAATTCATGAGTGCTTTGGAAGATATAGGAGGATAATTACTGGCTTGATATATTTTGTGGATTTGAGGAACCAGTTCTCTAATAAGGTGCTTTTTCTCAAGAGATAATCGACCATCGTTGAAGCAAAAATCTGTAACACAATCACAAACACAAACTCACGACTAGCATGTTAGAGCATTTCAATCAACATATAAACTTGTGTATTTATGCCCATGAAATTATCATGCAAACACTTGTTTGTGTGTATGAAATTTGTCGTGGAATGATTGTAAGAAGATAACATCTTAATAGTATAATATGGAAGACATAGAAGAAATTAGAAAAGAAAACTTTTTCGGATTTTGGTTTTTATATAAAATAAACATGAAATGATTCGATCATGAGATTACATCCTCAAGATATACTTAAGGAAAGAGATGTATTTAAACATCGACAAGATAGTAAGAGTACAGAGATATAGAGATTTATCTGAATTTTTAAAGTAGTTCAAGAATGATTGCCGGTATGGTTGTCCAATTTAAACCCATGCCTAATTCTTTTCAAAATGTGACTAGTGGCTTTCTTTATCATGTTTTAGGTGTAATTTGAAAAGCTTTAGTAAGTTGGTCCCGACAAACACTCGGCAAAGAACTTATCTTGACATCATGGTTTATTTAGTAATATGATTGACTCTTCCTGATTTTGCTTTTGATGTGGAATTATATAATGACCAATATTAATTACTGATGTAAAGTATTGATTTTCCAAGAATGGACATTGACAATGATCATATAAAGACCATTTTGAATGTATATCTCTAATAATTTGATTGGAGGAGCTTTCGACAATGCTCTTTGATTATGAGACATTGTGACTTTGATTTTGGAAGATAAGATGATAAGAGCTTCAGTTCTATACTTACGTATAACAGAGAAAATGATCATCTAAGTGTGCTGGTGTGGCTTCAGGTCTATACATTCGTATAACAGAGATGTTCCACCACTCCAGGTCAATGCTTTCGCATAGCAGAGGAAATTAGCACTTAAAAGTAATAAAAGTTTATCAATTTAGAGGTTTTTCTAAAAAGCAAAATTTGAAAGCTTGACTTAGTGCTATGGATAGAGGGATTTGGGAATATTGGGAAAATTAAAACATAGATTTCAATCTCACAGCCCATTTTTGACAAGGACATGTATCTTTGTGCATGCTGAGAATTTCATGGGAATTTTCCTTATCACCGAGTTCTTGAACATTTAATTTGATCACACTATCAATGTTTACTTCATTTTCAAATGAGCCTACCAAGCATATCTAATAATGAGATAGACTTTTACAATTTTTGAATATTATTGAGTGATACAAATATCTACATCAACTACTATTATCTTATCACGGGATAAAATTCATGCAAAGACAAGCATACATAGAAAATTATACAATCATTTCTCAGTTGTCTCAAATCAAATTCCTAGAATTATTATACTCTCTTCCTAAATTTATATTTTATCGGACCCCCTCTCCTCACTTTTTTAATAATAAGTACGAAAATAAAATTTTATCAAAGAAAGTCTTCCAAATTATGCTAGCAAAACAATGAGTTTCGAGACCATGTACATATGGATTACCAACAGACTCTGCGTTTATACCGAATCAATAGTGCGGAATTCTATTTGATTGGCGATCCAATCAATGAGAACAATTACCCGATCGATATAAGATTGAAACTAAACGTTATGAACAAATAAAGACATGAAGATGTACCAAAACATGAAGAAAGATTATTGGTGGTCGGGTATGAAGTGCGATGTGGTGGACTATGTGAGTAAGTGCCTTATTTTCTTACAAGTGAAGGCCGAGCATCAAAAGCCGTATGGGAAGATCCATCCTTTGGATATACATGAATGGAATTAGAGCACATCACCATGGATTTCATTACGAAGTTGTCGCGTACCCCGAAAGGGTATGATGCTATATGGGTGATTGTTGACCGCTTGACGAAGAGTGCTCACTTCCTACCGATCCGCGAGACATATTCATCTGAGAGGTTGGATGATCTGTTCGTCAAGGAGATTGTAACTCGTCACGGTATACCGGTGTCTATTGTGTCTGATCGTGACACCCGGTTTACAACCAAATTCTAGAAGAAATTCCACGATGCTATGGGGACGAGGTTACACATTAGCACAACCTATCATCCTCAGACTGATGGTCAGTCTGAGAGGACCATCCAGACATTAGAGGACATGCTTTGGGCATGTATGATTGATTTTGGGGGAAGTTGGGATGACCACCTACCGTTAGCTGAATTCTCATACAACAACAGTTACCATCCCAGCATCGGTATGCCCCCTTATGAGATGCTATATTGTAGGAGATGCAGAACACCCGTTTGTTGGGGTAACATTGGTCAGAAAGAGTCGGGGAGTGTCGAGGTGATCGAGGCTACGACTGAGAAGCTTGAAAAGATCAAAGCCTTCATGAAGGTAGCCAAAGATAGACAAAAGTCGTATGCCGATAAACGATGCAGACCGATTGAGTTTATAGTGGGTGACCGAGTTATGTTGAAGGTCTTACCTTGGAAGGGTATCATCCGATTCCAAAAACGAGGCAAGTTAAGCCCAAGGTATATAGAGCTCTTTCGAATCGTTGCTCGAGTAGGAGAGGTGGCCTCTAGGCTAGAATTACCAGATGAGTTAAGTGGAATTTACCCAACATTCCATGTATCTCATCTGAAGAAATATTTAGCAGATGAAGATATGATTGTTCCACTGGAGGATATCGAAGTGGATGAACGGCTCAATTATGTGGAGCAACCAGTGGCAATCATTGATCGAAAAGAGGAGAGGCTGAGAAATAAAGTGGTTCCTCTTGTGCGTGTATAGTGGAAGCACAGGAAGGGATCCAAGTCTACATGGGAGACTGAAGAAGAAATGAGACAACATTACCCACAACTCGTTGAGGAATAACAGGTTTTGGGGACGAAACCTATATAAGGGGGGTGTACTTGAAACACCTGGTAATTTTTTTAAAGACAAAAAAGAAGAATAAAGTGAAGAAAAAGAAGGAAAAGAAATTAAACCCAAGTCTATGGGTAAAAAGTGTCCAAAAGGACAAAATGTTTGAAAAGTGGGTGTAAAAGGTGGTGTGGCCGCCCATATGTCACACACATCACCAATTCTAGGATATTTTAGAGAGAGAAGGGAAGAGAGCAAAGAACTCTCAGTTTTGAAGGAAGAACAAGAAAGAATTCGAAATTAAGGTAAGAATTCGTGGTGTTATGATGTTCTTGACTGGTTATATCCTCGGGTTTATGCTTATGTGTGTTTGTATGTGTTCGGGTATGTTTTAGTGGGTTTCTAGGCGGTTGAATTCAATTTGCAAATGAGTTTGAAGAAGCCATACTCAGGAGCTGCAAAGGTGAGTTCTAGATGCCCTCTTTTTACAAGTTTTAACTGATTTTGGGGCTAGAAATGCATGAACATATGTTTTCATTAAACTGGGTTTCGGGCTCGTATGCTTGATTGTGTGTATGTTGATGTTATGTTGTGATGTGTCACTATGTTCATGCTTGTTGATGTATGATGGTGTTTCTAAGGCTTAGAAGGTAAGACTTAAGCTTAGAACATGATGGAGGGTGATTAGGAACTGAAATCTGATGTTAAGCTCATAAGTTATGTTTTGGAATCTGCCTAATATGTTGAAAAGTCAATGCGGATGAGCATGATTAGTCAATGTGGTTGATAGTCAATGCGGATGAGCATTAACCACTAAGTAAGTCAAAGTGGATGAGCAATGGATGAAATGCGGATGACAGTTAATGCGGATGAGCATTAACCACTAAGTAAGTCAATGCGGATGAGCAATGGATGAAATGCGGATGAACAGTGACCAAGTATGGGAAATGCGGATAAGTAAGGTTAATGCGGATGAACTTTAGTAAGTGCGGATGAACAAGAAAAAATGCAGATGAAGTAAGACAATTGCGGATGAACTATAGCAAATGTGGATGAACTATAGTAAATATGGATTAACACTTTGACTGTTTTTTGACTTTTGGGGAAGAGGGTGAAATGTAGGCTTTGACTTGGGAGATTCCCGATGGCTATGTAAGTTGATGGTTTGAGGTCAAAGATGTTATGATGGGTATGTTATGATGTATGATTGATGCGTATGCATGATGATGATGTATGATGTTGTATGATTATGCATGACGTGTGTTATGTATGTATGATGCCCTGCATGATGATGACTATATGTTATGTTTATGTTCCCTATGATGTATGTTTATCTTTCCCGTGGCTGTACGTTTTATGTTAATGAATGAAATGAAAGTATTATGTAACGTAAAGTGGAAGATAATGAAAAGAGGAACATGATGAATGCATGCATTGATGAGTGATGAAAGTAAAGAAAGTCTTGCATGCCTTGTATGTCGGCACACGCCATTGAAAGGTGTTAGCCCAATGGTGTGTGGGTTCATTACACCGTAAGGATGCACATCGGGGTCTTTCTTTGTGATTGACCATTTGTATAGAAACATTGTTGCATACCCTATGTACTATGACCAGAGGTGTTGTGCATCGTTATAGAATGATAGGCCTAGATCCAGTACCAGGAACAGAAGGGCATTACACATGGCAACACCTAAACTTTACCTTAGGTACTGTGGCCAGAGGTGTTGTGCACGGTTATAAAAGGTCTATGATAGGCCTAGGTCCAATACCAGGAACAAAAGGGTAAAGTTTATGGTTTTGATGGAAAGAAAAGATGTAATGATGAAAGAATGTGAAAGTTAATGGCGTACAATGAATGAATGAAAGATTAAGATAATAATATTATCTATGTGTACGTATGATGTATGACCACATGCAAAAAGCAAAGTATGATTTTAATGAAAGAAAAGTATGTTTTATTATAAAACTAGAACTCACTTAGCAATGCTGAGTTTTATGTGTTTCCAGTTGGCAGGTAATGATTGTTAAGGATGGCACGTGGTGGCTACTCAGCTCTTTTCGATAGCATCCATTTTTATAATGCTTTTGTGACATAATGCAACATGTATCTTGTAACTAGATAACAGTGTATTGTTTTGCAAATGCCTTTATAATGAAATGAAATGTTATTTTAGAATGTTTCCACTGCAGTGTTTACTCCAGATAAATGTAAATATATGTTTTATGTGTGATGATCGACCACCTGTAAGTGTCCCGGGAATGGGGTTTACACTGTGTGGATAAATATAACTTGATTGGCCCATAAATAGTCAAGTGCTCCTGACTACCCCACAAAATCAACACCGACTGCTGACATCTACTCTTCTCTCTTTTGTGTTCTAACTACATTCATCTATTTTGGAAGTCCAACGAATAATAGGGTATCCATCGAACTTATTTGACAAAAGAACCTCAAGGTGAATGTGCTTTGCTCATCCTCAAATCTGTGCAAGAGGCAGTTCCAGAATTTTTTTTGTCCGGAACACTGTTCATTCGTATGACATGGAGGACAAATATCACATTCGTGTGAATGGATGATACGAATGATATATTCATGCGACTGGTCATATGATTGGTCCAGTAGCATGACTGGACATAAGACTGGTCTAGTAGCACGACTGGACGTAAGACTGGTCCAGTAGCATGATTGAACATAAGACTGGTCAAGTAGCATGACCGGAGATAAGATTGGTCTAGTCGCATGATAGGACATAAGACTGGTCCAGTAGCACGACTGGACATAAGACTGGTCCAGACGCATGGTCCAATCATATGAGTGGATCTACACACAGATTTTTAGATCTGCAGCCACCATGGCTGCCAAAAACCCTAAGCTGATGAATTTTTCATGAACCGAAACAAAATAGACATCATAAGATTTGCAAGGGTGATAAGAACGTGGTTCTGAGTTCGATTTTAACCAGGAAACAACACAAGTAACAAGATCTGAACCAAACACGAAGAACACGAAGTGGGTTTAACGTCAAAGAACATGAAATATACCCAGAAATCAAGAGCACGGGTTGCTAGAATAACTGTTAGATCATTCTAGCAGTAACCTGGCTCTTATGCCAATTGTGAGGTCGTTGGATCGGTTGACATCTGAGCGTTTTTTGATGGAAGGGAAAAAACCAAGAGACAAATAAGAGAATGAACAATAATAGAATGGTTTCATTGATAAAACCTAATGCTTACAAGCTCGTTAAACAGATTAATCACGACTCTTGGCATGGGTAGATCAAGAATGATCTCCCCTCTCATCCGGCAGCACCTAGGCCCCGAGCACACTCTTAAAACCATACCTCTTTACACAATGAAAATAGTATTTAAAGGCCTCAGCCCATATCAGATGCGACTAGGCCCATTTGTAAGATTGGACAATGTGTATGGTTCAATCGTACGACTGGACCATACTTATGGTTCAGTCTTACGAATGGCCCAATATCATCTCTCAGTCAGACGACTGGTCCATTAGCATGGCTCAGTCGTACGACTGAGTCTTATTCGCATATGCTCTTGCCAATGATTCAGTTTCATGTGTTTACAACATATCAGGTTTATTATATTAAGCCTAGACTATTCGTCAAGCGATAGACATGCTATATATGACAATATATGCTCCAACAATGAGAAATGAAGTACCAAGGAAATTTCAAAGAACATGTTTTGTGAATTATGGTACTGTAGATAATGATTCGAAAATTTAGAAAAAACTCGTAACCCGAACCTGTTTGTTCCCCTCAAACCAGAATTAGAAACAAACTATGTTAGTAAACCGAATAACATAACAGTCCTCCTAAATTGCTCTTGCACTCGTTAACAAATTAGTTAGAGAGGGGAACCCAGGCGATCGTAGTCCTAGGACTTCATTTTTCATCCATGTAAGAAACCTACTAAAACACAACCATTTAAAAGATTAGGAATTTCTTTATTTTTCGTTTTAATTTTCCAAATTTTTTTTGGTTCAATTACTTTTTGTTTGAACGAATTATATTTGGAAATCATTTTCTATTTAAATTTTGAAGTAAAATATTTTGCTTTTGATACTTTGGTCATTTTCATCTTTGAAACATGTGAAACCGGCTTCACATGAGAAGGTGTAGAGAGATTGTTCATCTTCCAACCATTCAAAGATGTGTGCTTTTTACCTCTTATGCCAAAAAAGCAACTTGTGTTACCGGTACCATTTGGAATATTCCTTGTGGGTTGGCACTTCGAAAAGCATTTTGTTTTCCCTTTACCATCTAAGATTTGTCTTTGAACTTGGGGGCACCATTTCAGCACATGACCTCCTATTTCATTTGAATAAAACATTGAAAGGCTTTTCATTCTTTTCAGTCACCTGGATAGCAGGTGTGATTGAAGCTTGGTTTAATGTTATTGTTTCAACCTTTGGATAGACGGATGACTCTACTAATTTGGAGAGTAATGGTGAATGCTTTTGTTGAGTTTTAGAGTGTTTCCTAATTTGTTGTGCAGTTGGGACTAAGATCCATATTGATATTAATTTACGTTTTGAAGCTTTTGAAACCAGACACTCTTAGATGATATCTTGATGTAAGGCCCTGTTCCCGGGATGCTCACAGCTAATCAATCATCGCACATAAAACATATGTTTATATTATCTTTACTAAAACATTGCAGCGGAAATAATTTAGACAACCATTTCATTTCATTATAATTTCTTTTGCAAAATAATACAAAATAACTTGTTGTATTACATGACAAAAACATTATACAAAATGGATTCCATCTAAAATAAGCCAAGTAGCCGCCTCGTGCCATCCTTAGCAACCATTACTTGCCAACTGTCAGCGTTGCTAAGTGAGTTCTAGTTTTAAAATAAAATGTATACTTTACTCTCTTTTTAAAAACCATTCTTTACTTTCATGCATGATTATACATCTTATGTACACATAGATACTATCATTATTATCATTTTTTTACTGTTCATTAACTTCATTCTTTCTTTCTTTCTGGATCAATGTCATTAGCTAAGCCCTAAATGTAAGCACATAGCGGGTAGTGGGCCGAAGTTCATAAATTGTTGGATTCTTTATGCCCAAGACACATAGAATATTGATGTGGTTAATACATTATGATCCAAGTCGGGTCATACCCAATAACAAGCTTAGCAAACACCAATTGATATATAATTGATGATATGATCATGCAATTAAATAAATACACCAATTTAGAAAAATGGGTTTCCTAAATAAGTTGCATATGAGATCGAACAACTTATAGGGATATTTTGTTCATGGATATTATTTGTAATATTGTTTAATTTAGTTAAATAACATCAAATAATAAAAGTGTGTATGAGTTATATAATTAAAAGGTTAATTATATAACTATTAAAACAACTAGTTTATAAAATATTGGAGATTGGTTTTGGGGGGAAAACCCC
>BJCM01259357.1:0-10249 GCA_018326385.1 Flaveria bidentis
ACGACACGTGTATGCAAAACTTAGCGGAACTAACGGAGTTGGATAACGGAAAATTACCGGATATCACATTATCCCCATGTTGAAAGAATTTTCGTCCCGAAAATTACGTTACATGGTGAGAAGTGTTCAATCACTGGTCTACTGCATTGGCACACAGAAATCGAAATCGAGTGAGTTTTGGATGAGTTGTCACACTCAACACAAATAAACACTAGTGACTTTGCAACAACTTCAATTTATCGACCACTGGTACTTGTTTATAGTAAAACAATTTGTTTGAAAGGATTTCTAAAAGTTGTTTAACTTGTTTGTCATTTAAGATTGATGTAGACGGATCATATCATGTGTCTATCTCGAGTCAAATGCCCGTGCCAGAAAACGTTGATCCACCAGGTTTTATGAAAATGGTAAAACATCAACATTTTGAATTTCAATCTTCACACACACGTTTATATAATAAGAAATACTAATGTTTTATAAATCTTTTCTTAGTTGGCGTAGATACATCAGTTTGAACAACCTCAGTTTGAACAACCTCAGTTTCAGCAACCAACACCACCTAATGCTTCTCCCAACCCTAGTCCAAAAGTTGTCGATAATGAAGTAATTAGTGCTTTTGATAAAATAAAGGATCGACCTCCTGAAATTCAAAATATGGCTAGAATTTTATCAAAGCACATTGGTGATAAATATGGTATTTTGGTTATTTCACCTGATGGGATGTATGATGATCAAGTTGAATTTTGGATTCCATATGTGGAGATGTTATAATTATTCTGTAACGACTGGCTAGATATCACTATCATACATTGGTTTGCAATGTAAGTTATCTTTGTTTTATATGGTCAATAACATTTATTTATACAAATCAATTTACTAACTTTATATTTTTTTTCTTATTTTAAGGTATTTTTATGAGTTAGACAATTCTAGATGTGCTTTCTTTAATCCGGGTAACATCACAAGTGTCATGTGCGCTAATAATTCCCTTATTGTTAAAGAACACATCATGAATATATATGTACTTCATATAGACAAACCATTTTTTGTCGCACCATATTTTGCTAGGCAATATTTATTTATACAGTATATATACATATAAACATAAGCATACTTAATTTATCCATAACTTTTTTTTATAGTTCCCATTGGTTGCTATTGATCATTTCACATTCAACACAAATGGGATATATTCTTGATTCTATAAAAGGAAAAAAGAATTCCAAATCCTATGCTCTTACATCTCTAATTAATAAAGCTATTGGGCTTACATTTGAATGGAAAATGATTAATGTATGTTTCTAATTACTTATTAATATTTTTTCATTGTTCATAAGACTAAATTAACAATTGTGATTTTTGTGCAGTGTAAACAACAACTACAAACTTGGGAATGAGGCTTTATAGTTATAAAACATATTTATGAGTTTGTCAAAGATATTCAACATCAATTTCCAAATAAAGTAAGTTATTTTTATCAATTTGTATATTTACATATTGCACTATTTATATATTAAATCTCATTATTATTTATTTGTTTTTAGACTTGGAATGACACAAGCTATATGTCAGAATTGGAAATTGACAAGTTGATTTTACAATTAATGCCGCACTTTATAAGGAAAATGCATACTAGGTAGACGTCAACGTATTTTACGGTACTATTGTGTTATATATTGAAATTTTGTATAGTAAACACTAAATGTTTATAATATTATTGTTATTTTGATCGCTTGAGAATTATTATACAATCAAGTTGATGTTTTATAATATATCTTTATAGTTTTAGTAGTATGGTATTAGATTTATATGTTGAGTTTGGGAGTAGAAGTGAAATGTATCTAGAAAATTAGCAAAATATATGCTGGAAAAATATATTTTATAAATTAAATATATTTATTTTAAATTAAAAAACCACCCTATAAAATTATAAAAAATCGCTGAAACCGCCCTTTAAAAAGAAAAAAATCGCCTACAATATGCAAAAAATCGCCCTATAAAATAAATCCACAAACCGCCCTATAAAATAACAAACCGCCCTATAAAATAACAAACCGCCCTATAAAATAACAAACCGCCCTATAAAATAACCGCCTTATAAAATGAGTATTTTTTGGAGCAACATTTTTAAGGGCGGTGTGAAACCGCCCTAACAAACAAACTTAACCGCCCTAATAAACTATTTCTGTACTAGTGACTTAAAGCGTTGAAACTCCAGGGATCTTCGCTAAAAGTGCTTCTTGTGATGTTGATGATACGCTTGATCTCTTATCTTTTCTAGTCGGTCTCTTAGGTCCTACATTTTCATCATCACTGATTCTTGTGATGTTAATGATACGCTTGATCTCTTATCTTTTCTAATCGGTCTCTTGGGTCCTACATTTTCATCATCACTGATTCTTGTGATGTTAATGATACGCTTGATCTCTTATCTTTTCTAGTCTGTCTCTTGGGTCCTACATTTTCATCATCACTGAGATAGATGTTTGGAACTTAACCTTCTAAAGACTTGGTATAATGACCAACTTTATTTGTTTTTAACCCCCCCTTCTTTTTATGAAACATTACCTATTGTATGAATATTAGCACATCCTGAGTGAGACCGAACAATCCTCCAAAGTCTTTTTTTTTCTTGCAAATATCTTTGTAATTTGAATTACGTTTTTGAATCACATTTTCCTTACTATCGCCGCTAGACTTCAAAAAGTTAGTTTCTTTTGGTAAAAGAGTTCTGTTGGATCGGGTTTTCGATTGAACAAGACTTTTATGTTGATCGGCAGTTAACAAATATGGAATCTAGCTTAACTATTCACTAACAAACACACAAACAATACTTTGAATGTAAAATATAAATGAGAATTCTTTCAAAGTATTCACTTGATAAACTTCATTGATTACTTTGAATGTAAAATAAAAATAAATACTTGATAGTTGATTTCTTTGAACAAAAAAGAGTGAAAAAAAGGTTAGTTGATGTCAATCAGATTGATCAAAGATGAAAAAACCTTAAAAGGGTCATTTTCTTTGTGAATTGTGTGACTGTGTTTTTTCAACAACATATCAAATCATCAAAATTTTCATCGAGGCTCAACTATCAAGTATTATTCCCGTTTAAGAATTCTATTGACCCATAAAATACCAAAACCCGTTATAATTTCTTTTAAAAATGAGCCCCCTTATTTTTAGGGCCCCAATCCTATAATATTACAAATTACATTATAGAGCCGACCCTAAGCTCATAACCTCTGAAGGTTGTAGATGTAGTGGATGGCCAGGCTGAAGACCTACTATGCATAGTGAGAAATATGAAGCACAAAAACAATAATACATACAAAAAAAATTATGAAGGATAAAACGGAGCGGGAAAACATACACATCAAACATAAACTAGAAGCTAAGGTATGTCCGGCACAACTAGAGCTAAAAGCACCCCTGAAGTTAGAGGCACCCTATAACTGAAGGTATGCATATAATCTAAATGCAGGCACACCTAACAATATACAAATCAGTAGCAAAGGATAAAACAGGGCGAGAAATCCTACACATCAAACATAAACTTAAAAACAGTACTAAAGCATAACTCATGAAATACGAAATACATCAAGGTTGACAACCCATGCACATCATGGATTCACGATGCGCACACACGAGACATTAATAATTATATACAATTATCATTTAACTGCTGGTGATGTCACATCTAACCAACTTCCTGCTATGATTTTTTAGCTTTACCTACTATTCAAGTGACAATCAAGCCTCTTCTCCATTTATACCGTCACCAAATTGTTCTTTTTGTACAACTTCTAACGTTATTCCTTTATAGTTTCTACTCCATCACCAAACAACAAATCATTTTTCTCAGAGCCCAGGTATATTCATGAAAATGGGACATTTGTTTTGATTTTTTTTCTTTCATGTAGCAGTCACGTATACATGCTTTATTAATTTACTTATCTAATTTAGTCTTTAAGAGAAACTAAAGTGAAATGAAAAGTTTCAAATGATCATAAAAGTATTCATATTGCATTATTGCTAATCTATATTCCAAACTGTTTTTGTATCATTTTCATATCATGTCTGAAACAAACCATGTGTTTATATCTTAAATAACAAATCTAGAACAAAAGGTATGCTGATATGCAAAATTTCAAAGATCATAAGCCCTGTCATGAATAATTAAAGCTAGCTCACCTGAATTGGTGTAAGAATAGTAGCAACATCATAAATTGGACTCCATTGGTTTTGAAGGATGTCCAAGCATATGCTCTCATCTACATAGACCGGTCGAAAGAAAAATAATAAACTAACCATCACCAACAGAGAAAATATGAACGGAACAAAATGCAACAATTTGTTGTTATATATCAATAAGTATGACAAGTATGTTGGTAACTTGATACAAACACGATCTTGTCATTGATCACAATAAATAGTTTGGCATCTCATGGTTGATAAAAGCCCCTAGTGGTGGGGTAGGATTGTGGTGAGGGTGGCCTCTGTGGCACCGGCCCTGATGACACTCAGCAAAGGTTGAATTATATAATTTTAATGCAATTTCCACATGCTCCATTCACAAGGCTAACAAACAAAATCATGCCTCATGGCCAACACATACACATCCATAGATTAAAAAGTTATAATCTCGTTGATAAAGACAACTTACTATTTGGATGAAACATTCTTGAAATAAAGCGCATTGTCGGTGGCTTATTTGGATAATCTTCAGAAAACTACAATGTCAGCTTAAATGTACCTGAGAGTGCCCACTACATGTTATCAAAGAATACAACCATACAACACATTGACCATATTGAGTACTAACACTTTCAGAAAACCAAAAATTGGCCAACAATACCAACCAAATTTGTTATCTCAAAAGCTTACTCAAACATACAGACAAACCAATAGTAGTGTTTACATCATGAATAAACCAATTGAAAAATGAATAAAAATGCATATGCAAGAAGACCAAGTTAGCAATATAATTAAACCCATGCTATCCCAGTGGCCCAATGATTTGTGATTCTTCTGACTTTAGGTCTAGTGTGCCAATAGCCGTATACGCAAAAGCCTAAATGGTACGTGCTTTATAAAAAAAAAGAGAACACAACTAAACCCTTTCAATGTCTGGCTTTCATTTTACGAATCACAGGACATTAGGTTCTATAGCTTATAATAACAAAGGCGATAACATTATCTATGTGCCACTTCTACTTCTCAATAGTGTTACATTTTCAACAGATATTCAGTTCTAGATCTTACTATCAACAAACACATATACTGTATACAACAAGATATGGAAGTGAATTAAATACCTCCATCCCAAGGAGTGTCATCAGGCAACAAAAATAGTACAAATCAATAACTACTAATAATCTCACATCATCCTAAAACAAAAACAAACATTAATTCACACTTCCACCTACCCAAATATCATGGCGTTCCAAAACATAATATTATTATCATAAGATGCACCACTGATTCCAGCAGGAGGATCCTGCTACAACCTCTTGAAATCCCTCATTAACCTCTTCCTCGTCTGCGTCGTCATCTTTACCACCTATTACACATATCAACAAAAACAACGCACAACAAGATCCAATCAATCAATCAACCACACATCTAGCTGATCACTACATAAAAAAGCGATTTCAACAAACTATTTGTCCTTGAACCCTAGATATGAGTGTCAAAAGAGAAAATTAACCAATGGTTGAATGATTATAACATGTTAATTAATTCTAGGGTTCCGTTGACATGAGATCAACCTTATCAAAATAAATAAGAAACTAACTAACGTTATGGAGCCAGAAAAGTGAGTTGTGAACGATTTATGATCAACAGTTGGTAACGGTGGGAATCTCAACCCTCTGTTCGTCGTCGTTCAGAAGTCGGATTTTATTGAACACAACGGGACGAAATGTTCGACTTAGCTTATCATGATGACATGATGAACCACCTGAATGTTGAGCATATCCTTTTTGTCATGGTTATACTAGCTTAAACCAGAACAATTGTTGCATTGAAAGATGTACATCCTGCATATAAATTTGTAAGCTAGGATTGATTTAGCCATTTGCTATGCTATTGAAAAAAAATGTTTGTAGCGTAATAGCTTACCTGTAGCATATAAACCTATGTATAAATAATTATTTCGCAATTTCATACAATCAAAAGTAAAATTTATAGTTAGACCGTAGATTAAAAGATTTAACAGATACTGTTTGATGGGGTGCAACTTTTTTTTTCATATCCATAGTCGTGAAGATTATACTTATAGTTGTAAATTACAACAATAATATTTAAAACGTTAATACAACTAGTGAGATAAAAGTTAAAAAGTTAGTAAAAAAATAAAGAAAAAAAAGTCACCAAAACAATAAATAAATTGTAAAAAAAGAAAAAGACTAAAAATAATGAAAAATTCCTAACAATTATTAACTTATAAAACAAGTTTGATGAGTATGACCAGTTGACCACACCCACCGTAAGTATGACGTTTATATGGATGCGCTTTATGCTAGCACTAAATAAAACATAATGCTATCAAACGTACTCAAATATCAACATTCTATTTATTGTACTATCAGATCACATCACCCTCCACTTTCTCGTATAGATGACTTTAACGCATCGCAACCGTTCACTTCACCATTTATTTATTATTTAATGTTACGTGTGTGCCTCAATGACGTGACTCGTCTCACGCCAACCCCTCGCTGCCGTTAACCCCGTCAGGACGATGTAGTGCGCCACACATAGCCAAATCATGTCCAACCAACCATCGCACCCCTCTTCTAAACCCGGGATGCTCGAGAGCCTTTACATAACACAAGACACGTAACTACGTAAGCAATCAATCATCTACAAAATACCTGAATTTTGATTTGATCCAAACCACCCCTCTTACAATATCCGCCCCTTGTCACATCTGCCAATTTCATCTTCCCGATCTCCATTGTTAGGGTTCTTCAATCCGAACTCTAACCCTATCGAATTCAATTCATCGTTAGATCTCCTTCAATCGGCCAAGATGTACGGATTTGAAGCTATGACCTTCAACATTCACGGAGGTTACCTCGAAGCGATCGTTAGGGGCCACAGATCTGGATTGTTGACCGCTGCTGATTACAACAATCTCTGTCAGTGTGAAACCCTTGATGACATCAAGATGCATCTAACCGCCACCGAATACGGACCTTATCTTCAAAACGGTATATTGAATTTGATTAATTGGATGTGTTCGTTTGGATTTCTCTTGTTCCGTTGGTTCGTTTGAAATTGGTTTTTGGTGAGATCGATTTGAGGTCGTTGATAATTTGATTTGTCGGTGAGCTTAGTTTATGTGGAGAAGAAGAACGGAGATCAGACACTGTTTATATTGAATATAAATGCAATTACAAACGTTACAATTCTTCATTATAGTTTGATTGGCTGGGGAGCTTAGTTTATGTGAAGAACTACGATCAGATCACTTTTTATACAGTAGACTGATAGAGAGTGAAATCATTGTGCTAAATTGAATGCTCATCTATAAGGAAACTGGCACCCATTGATCTACCTTTGATTCTGTGTTGGTGGTTGATCTTTTGGCCCATGAGAATCTATATGTATACCCACTTTTATATGCTCCCTTCTTCAAATGAACCCTTTTTGTTTGTTTTGTGTTTAAAATGTGACTTTTATGTAACTATTGCGTAACTTAGTATACCCTCACATTGTTGCCGTTTGAGATTTATATTACCCCAGGTCAAGGATGATATATATTTTTCAATTAACTTTTCGCACCCTACCTCTGCCATTATAACAATATTTTTGTAGTATGTTGTTACGTTTGAAGTTTTACAGGAAACGTGTCTAGATTTAATTGACAAAGATTAGATAAATATGTGGAAGTGATTTTGTTTAAAGTTGTATAACTGTATAAGAAAAATATTTAGCCCCATGCTTCTGCGATAAAACTGGAAACAGGATGACTCATCGTATGAAGATGAAGAATATGTTCTTTTATATTTTTTAGGTGATGTATGTTAGTTAAATGTCTAGATTTTTCATCTTACATCATTTTAGGATGGGAGGTCATAAATTTTTAGTTGCTGATCATATTTGTCGTTTTTTCTTGCAGAGCCTTCACCATTGCATACCACTACTATTGTAGAGAAATGCACCCTTAAGTTGGTTGATGAGTATAAGCACATGTTATGCCAAGCTACCGAGCCTCTGTCAACCTTCTTAGAGTATATAACGTATGTAGATTTTCTTATTCTTCTAAAGCTGCACGTTCTCTTAACTATTATATATTGTTGATTCTTTTTTTTTCTTTTTCTAAAGATGCTCATTTGCTTCAAATTGTATTTTACAAGTATTTTTGCATATTAATCTTCGTTTTTAAATCATTGTATGCATGCTTATTGGGCCTAATAGTCTTCTAAGTTCATATTAAGCTTCTTGATTGAACCTTAAGGCCATGGAAAGCATCAAGAGGAATTGATTTATTAATCTAAATTTACCTGGGGCTAAGTTTTCTGTTTCTTTTACAGATATGGTCACATGATTGATAATGTTGTTCTGATTGTTACCGGAACCTTGCATGAGAGAGATGTTCAGGAACTGTTAGAGAAATGCCACCCATTGGGAATGTTTGACAGGTAAATTTTTTTTTCAAAACATCTTCCGACTTTTGCTGCAAATGCTGATATGGTATTATTTTTGTGTTTGTTTCTCCAGTATTGCCACACTGGCAGTTGCTCAGAATATGCGCGAGCTTTATAGACTTGTGCTTGTGGATACACCGCTCGCCCCATACTTCTCTGAGTGCATCACATCTGAGGTTAACAAGTTTTTTAATTATTTGACTGCAAATAGTATTGCATGGTTTTTCAGCTGTCTTATTTTTTAAAAACAACTGGTATTATCTGTGCAGGATTTGGATGATATGAACATTGAGATAATGAGAAATACTCTTTACAAGGCATATCTTGAGGACTTCTATCGGTTTTGCCAGGTAAGTATTTTCTGATTATTTTGGAATCTGCAAGTGCTTTCTGAAATTCCGGTTCTAACATTAATTTGTGAGTAGAAACTAGGTGGCGCAACTGCTGAAATTATGTCTGATCTTCTAGCATTCGAAGCCGACAGAAGAGCTGTTAATATTACCATAAACAGGTGCTGCAATTATCTGTAACTTGTTCATGTAGGAAAATTCTCTATATGTTACAGTTTCATTTTGACCCATTTACTTATGAATGGGTCAATTTGGATTTTGTTTTATCTCAAATGGTCAGTTCAGGAAATCTAGCTAAAATTGAAACATGTCACTCGGGTTGAAAGTCTATTCTCACTGCATAACGCCTAAAATCATTTCATTAGATGTTACATTATTATTGTAACAATTATTATATTATTATTCAAAAGTGGACAAAAAATGTTCACAGGTCAACCAACCCTGACCTGGCTCATTTCTACCTGTGTCGAAAATGACTCTTGAGAAGTTGCTACCCAACCCACTTGTTCGCGCGCCCATCTTGCCACCTCCACTATTCAGTGATGTTAAGTTTCTAATGTTAACTCAGTAGTCTGTCTTTGTTGTTTGTAATTTTGCATATGTAGCATTGGAACAGAGCTTACTCGAGATGATCGTAGGAAGCTGTATTCTAGTTTTGGTTTACTGTAAGTTAACATAACTTTTCATGTATTTACCGATTGGATATTTGTTTATCTTCCTTTCATTAACTTAATATTATGTTCCCCTTTTGGTTTTGAAATAGTTACCCCTATGGCCATGAGGAACTTGCTGTTTGTGAGGACATAGATCAGGTATGCTTTATCTCTGTAATTGCCCTATCAAAATTTTCGAGTAGTTCTTCTATAAATACTCTCTAATTCTTCTAGAGGGGTAAAAGGGTAACTTACCAGTCTCATTTAATTATTGTGCCTCAATAAACCTCCACTTAGGTTCGTGCTGTGATGGAGAAATACCCTCCTTACCAGCCAATATTCTCCAAGTTGTCGTATGGAGAGAGCCAAATGCTTGATAAGGCATTTTATGAAGAAGAAGTGAAGCGACTTTGTTTATCTTTTGAGCAACAGGTTTGTACTTCAAATAATTTTTTATTATTATCATGGAAATAACCCAATTTTTTGTGTAATATACTTCTATGGTCATGTCGGTACATTTTCACGCATACAACCATAACTTGTGCAATGACAAGTTTGCGTACCAACTTTTACTCGTGTATCATCATAT